>BQNB010004804.1:0-105679 GCA_026074375.1 Tanacetum coccineum
GACCAAAAGACAACAAGCTCTTTGCTATTTTTTCAGTCATAAGTTTCATTATCGGTTCGTGGTAGTAGTTTGCTGCTGCCATGGATACCAACACGAGCAATTTTCTTGTTTGCTTTTGGCTCCTTTTTATTTTTATTTACGGCTGCTTGTTCCGATCTATATATGTTACTACTAGCTATTAGGCACTTAACCATCTCCATTCCGATCGACAAACCAAAGGCACCCTGTATATGGTTCTCGACCCTTTCTCTTGTTGTAGAATTTTCTCATTTTCCATATCAGTTTGCAGCTTCGGTTTTTCTTTGTGGTTAGTTTGGAGTCTTTCTTCACCCTTCCTCTTGTGGTAAATGAACGTTATCACTCGTTTTGATTTGGTAGTGGCGATTTTGACCCGTCTACCGTAAAATGGGTCAATTTGGGTAACCTGTTAGCCGTAAAACTTTATTGATAGCTTTGACAGTTTATCTAAAGCCATGAGTTGATATGTTTTTATATAAGCTAGTCTAATGATTCTAGTTTTAAATATTTATCTAAAATGCATTGGGATTGTACCAATAGGTGATGGAAAAAAAACTTCAGTATGGTATAATACAGTGTGTTTAATTTGTGTGATAGTATTAGGAGGCTTAAGTTCTTCTGTATTGCTTAGGACCAACTACTAACCATCATCGAGCACGGCTGGTTAAACATGAATAATTAGCATAGTAATCATTTTCGTGTAAGTTTTAAAACTCAGTTATCATGCTTACCATAAGTACCAAAAGAAACTGCTCCAAAAACGTGTAATCATCGTGTTTTAGAACTTTTCCTTTAACATTTTAAGCTTAATTCATCTCTAAAACATGTGCTACTGCTTGATAAATCATAATCTAATATAACATTATTCCGTATTTTTTTTTCCGGTTTCTACTCAGGTAGTTTAGTTAAGCTGTGAAGTAGCTTCTTTGTCCAAGAACCATGTAAGATTACCTTCAGGTGCAACCTTTTGAACAGGCAAAGGGTAATAATCATTAGCATGTTTCCCCAATGCCACCTTGACAGCATCGGCTAGATCTTCACCAGTAACCACAATTGCAATCTCAGACGCCGAATTGATCAAAGGGAAGGTGAAAGTGATTCTTTGGGGAGGTGGTTTTGGTGAATCCGTTATGAAAGTCACCCATTTCTGCTTCTCAAACCGTTGAAAATTCCAGCAGAAAAGGGAAGCAACGTGCCCTTCTGGACCCATTCCGACTAACATTAGGTCGAATTTAGCAAAGCCTGTTGCGTTCGATGTCTTTAGTGTCTTGTTTGCTACCAGTTGTTTGAGACGTTGCTCATATTCATCTGCTGTTTCCTCGGGTGATAATCCTTCCTTGATGGTATAGATGTTAGACTTGGGTATTGGTACCTAACACCGTATTTGAATAATGAGTAACAATATTTTACGCAAAGAAAATCGAACACAAGAAGGATAACGTTTGACAGTATGTTATGCAGAACATCAAAACACACAGTATTATTCTTAAAACCAACGGTTATAAGAACTTGAAAACCTTAGGCTAAAGAGTAAATATACTAAAGTTACCTTACTGAGAAATCCATCATAAGTTTGTTTGTAATTGGAATATGAATTATTTAGAGGAACAACTCGTTCATCCATGTAGAAAACTGACCATTTCGACCAATTTATGGAACCATTATATGGAGGCTCCGTTAATTTCCTGTCAAAAATTAAACTCAAGCTCGTTAAAATGACTCAAAACATCACTAGTTTTCCTGATCGTAAAATTTATATTTACCTGAGAGTATCTATCAAAGGACCGCTAGATAGTACGACAGAGAAAGAACCCTTGTCAGCGATGAACTGAGCAGAGAGATGGAGAATATAGACAGCAAGAGCGACTGCGACTTGTTCTTCAGATTCAAATATTTGAACAGTCGGTGGAGCCATTATTGATCATAAATACCAATGAAGTTGATAGATGGTATACAAGTATGTACTCATGTTTTATATTGTTATAACGGGTTCTACCAACCTGTCTCACGAGCCATGACCTAACTTGGATATATCCAAATTTGATCAAAGGACTTTTTTGTGTAAGTATGTTCACTATTGCGGTATTCTTCCAAAACTTTGTGAAGATGTGCTCGAGTTGAAAACGTTGTTTTGCATAAAAAACGAATGCCCTAGGATATAAGACAGTTACTTCACCTAGCAATATGTTTCGCTAAGTTATGTCTATTAGGTACGTATAAGAGTCATGTATATGCTTATACAACTGATTATCGACTAAGAGGCTGAAAGCGTGAAACTACCTAAGATGAAACGTTAGGATTAAACACAATTAATACCAACACATTACTAAAAAACAAAGAGTATTCTGAATAAAACTTGACGCATACTAGTAATCAGAATCTGCTATACTCGCTGTCAAGTTTATGATGAAACACTGAACTATTACAACCAAAACACAAGTAGCATAACCTAACTTTGTCCACGAATACTCAGAGGAAACTTATTTTGACCTTATCAAATCTAACTATTTTCCATTTAATTCTTTGCAGTTTCTTCAGACTGCTACTTCGTACCTTGTAGTTCCACACTCAATCGCAATGAGTCAATGACCTCAAACTTCTAACTGCTTACAACTTTGACCTGAAACATCAAGCATCTCATAATAAGATCCTTCTACACTTAAGTTCCATTTAGATTGACAAATTTAAGAATTAACTACTTGTTAACGCAACGTCTGGCAACCGAAATTTTACGTTAGAAGGTTCACATGTTTAACATTTTTAGCAATGTACACCCTAAGTATACTAGTAATCCAATTAATGTCTATCTCACTATAAACTACTCGTATTAGTTTGGTCCATCACCTAAAACTTTATAAATGCCAATTTGACCCAACAAGTTTGACTGGTTAAAGTGACCCGCTTCACCCATTACCCAACCCCACCTGCCAATTTGGCCAAACCACATTTAGCATAACCAAATGGGGTTTCAGCTTCTCCCCAGGCGAGTGAGTGTCAAATTATGCCAAAGTGTCAATTAAGACGATGTTTTAACACCAGATTAAGATACCTTACTTGAGCAATGAAGTAGCTCCATTGTCCAAAAACCAGGTGAGCCTGCCTTCCGGTTTCACCTTCTGCACAGGCAAAGGGTAACCATAATCAGCATGTTCACCCAAAGCCACCTTCACAGCATCGGCTTTCTCTTCACCAACTATCACCAAAGCAATATCAGATGCCGAATTGATTAAAGGGAAGGTAAAAGTGATCCTAGGAGGCGGTGGTTTCGGCGAATCAGTTATAAACGTCACCCATCGTGTCTTCTCAAACCGCTGAAAATGCCAGCAGAAGAGGGATGCAACGTGCCCGTCTGGACCCATTCCTACTAACATTAGATCAAATTTAGCAAACCCTGTAACTAGTGATGTTTTTAGTGTTTTGTTTGCTACTAAATTTTTGAGCCGTTGCTCGTATTCATCTGCTGCTTCCTCGGGTGATAATCCTTCCTTGATGGGATAAATGTTTGACTCGGGTATTGGTACCTAACACCATATTCAAATATAATGAGCATCAGTTCTGTATATCGATATATGTAAACACTAGTATAAAATCGAAAAGCTACCTTACTGAGGAATCCGTCGTACGCAAGCTTATAATTAGAATCAGGATGATCCAAAGGAACAACTCGTTCATCCAACCAAAATATCAACCATTTTGACCAATCTACCGAACCAAGGTAGGGAGGCTCCACTATCTTTCTGTCAAAATTCATTACAAAAATCATACTCTCTCCGTCCGAATATTATCGTACACGTTTCCATTTTTAGATGTCTCAAATTAATTGTCCACTGCTAAAAATAAATAAGAAAATTTGATGTAAATTACCATATTACCCTTACTTGGTATTATTATTACAAACTTTAAAGAAAAAAGTATTTAATTAATTAAGGGTAAAATTGTCATTATGAAAAAGGTAAGAGAGATGATTATGTTTTTCTTAAACTGGTAATTATTTTGGAACTAAGGGAGTAAATACAAGATCAACTATCATCTCTAACTTCTTACAGATGGGATTTGCTTATTTGAAATCCTTGTCTATACTGGGTTTGGGATTTGCTTATTTAAAGTGCTGATCAGTTATCACTATTCTGAAGGGCTTACTCATTCCAAAATGGGTTACATCAGATAAGCAGTTTTCAATGATGTAAATAAGCAAGAACAGTACGACTTAAATAAGCAATTGATAAGGTGGTGTTAGTTACCTGAGGGTATCAAATAAAGTACCACCGGACAGTACGACTGAGAATGAGCCATGATCAGCTATGGACTTAGCAGACAGATCGGAAACATATTTAGCAAGTGCATCAGCTGTAGCTTCCTCTGTTACAAATTTCCTGATACAAGTTGACGATGCCATTTTTAGTAATTAATTAAGAGTTTTGGATCGGTGTATAAACACATGGAAATGCATGGGTTAGGTAGGCATTTTAATAATTAAAAACTCGAGAGACGTGACAGCTCGCGAATTACTCGAAATCAAAATCGACTCGAAATAAATGAGTCGGACTCGAGCTAGTAGACTATATGTTGTTGGAATTTAAATAACTGTTAACAATTAACAACCATGAGTATGCAGTGGATATGGATCAAGTATACGATTAACACACAATAAAACATAAAAGGAACATACCTCTTGATGAATCGAATATTAATGAAACAAAGTGGATAAGTTTCCACCTCTATGAGTGCTCCACAACCGAGTGCGCCCGGATGCTAGCCTAGCTTCACGTGTATCCCAAACAACCAGTGTATACCAAAACAACCTGAATCAAGTACCCGAAACCACCCTTGTAATCTGTACCGAAAGTCAAGAGATAAAAACTAGGGTTTTACCAAATTCGGTTCAACCGAAATAGGACAGTATGAACCGAAAATCGCCAAGATCAAACCCTAGCTGTTTCTAGATGTTGTCACGCCTTAACAACAAGTAAACCAACGCTATAGATCTGCTGTAGAACTTGTGGGATCAAATCACACTCGAAAACCCTTAAAAAGGGATTACCGAATTAGGCTGAACCGAAAATCAAGAACCCTAATTAGGGTTTTGGTTTATTCAGTTGATATAAGTGAATAGGAGGAGAGGAACGAATTTGTTGAGTTGTTAGGGTTGTGAGTCGTGAGTTTATGAGCTAGGGGTGAGGTATTTATAGCCTTCAAAGCCCTACTCATGATAATACTAGAAAACATAAGTTTAAGCCTTATCACAACTCTTCTAAGCTTATCACAACACCTCCTCCCTTCTTATCTCTACATCCAACGAACCTAGACACCCTCCTAGAACCTTCTATATGGCCGACTACCTTTAGACAGCCATAGGTTCTTGTCTTAGTCGTTTTATGTTCAATTGGTTTACTTTTAGAAACATACGTGAAGCATTAAACGCACTCTAAGTGTTTAACGTGTGTGTCCCCAATAGGCTCACACATTTCTAGTCGTACACGGTTAATCCAACTACCATAACCCAACAGTTCCAACTTGGGAGTTGGAGTAGCAGACTGCCCATATACTAACGACGAAAACGTCTAGCAACACTCACATTCGTTTTTAAAACTAGAAGTGTCTGAGATCAAGTTTCAAAAACATTCTCAGTAGCATGGTTATGTATCTCTTGCTATAATTATCCCTTTGTTCAAATACCGTTAAACCATGGATATGGATCCTAACTCATTCCATATAGTTTAACCATTTAGATTCTCGTTATAAAACTTAATACAGATATACCAAACACTTATCTGATTAATTCTGGAGAGGCGCCTATGGTATCATTCTGCACATATCAAGTGGAGGAACAAATTCTTTCTATAATACAAGTGTTGTGAATGCTGCTTCACATCACTCCCAATAATAGTCTTTATAACTACCATTTTTCGGACAACGTTTGACTTAGAATTAAAAAGTGATATCCACACATACCAGAACTTGTTTGTATTCGCAAGTCTAAGGATGACTTAACTAACCATATTCGAAAACTTACTTATGACAACGGATCCAAAGTAATTTTTCGAAGGTTGGGGTGTCTAATATGCATCCTTTGTGAATAACATATGAGTTTGGCGGGAACCATCCATATATTCAAATAATATAACCAACACTCACATTTGCCTTATGTAACAATACTCCCATATTGTTAACCGACAATGGACATATTTAGAATGATAAATCATTCAAGGATTAAATATGCAAATATAGGATAAACAATTATTATATGAATGAAAACAAATACCTCGTATCTTTATTCATCAGAAAATAAATTTGTCTTACAATCCCAATTATCCAAATAACTAATAAACACATATTTACATGAGACTACTAGCTGGAAGCATTCCAATATTCCTAGTATGTTTTGAATGCTTTGGAAAAGCCAACGCTTTTGTAAAATGATCAACTAAGTTGTCATCTGTGTGAACTTTTTCTAAGTTTATGTCTCCAAATTCAATAACTTCACGAAGGTAGTGAACTTTGGCACGAAAATGTCTAGCACCTTTAGTGATTCCAGATTCATTAGTTATGGTAATTGCTCCAGTATTATCACAATACATACTTATGGGTTTTTTAATTGTGGGAACATCACCAAGCCCATAAATGAATTTTCTAACCCAAACAGCTTCCTTAGAAGCATCATAAGCAGCAATATACCCAGCTTCTGCAGATGAAGTAGCAAAAATGCTTTGCTTGGCACTCTTCCAATCAACAGCACCTCCATTTAAAACGAACACATATCCAGTCTGAGACTTGAGGTCATCAGCATCCGTCAGATATCCAGCATCAGTGTAGCAAGAAACCCTGAGCTCTCGTTTTAGATCACCTCCGTAAACTAGAAACACGTCCTTAGTATTCCTGAGATACTTCAGAAGGTTCTTAACAGTAGTCCAGTGAAGATCACCTGGATTATGTTAGAATCGGCTTGTTATGTTCTGAGCGAACGCAACATCAGGACGAGTACATCTCACAGCATACATAATAGAACCCACAGCCGAGGCATATGGAACATTTTGCATGCGCTTTAACTCAGCAGGTGTTGAGGCACCTTGTGATTTACTCAATCTAAGCTTATCTTGCATGGGGATACTTCCACGTTTGGAATTCTCCATGTGATATTGCTTTAATATTTTTTTGATATAAGCACTTTGGCATAAGCCAATTAACCTTCGTGATCTATCTCTGTAGATCTTGATTCCAAGAATATATGCAGCTTCACCTAAATCTTTCATAGCAAAACATCTTCCAAGGTAGAATTTTACATCTTGTAACATTGGAATATTGTTTCCCATGATTAATATGTCATCGACATACAAGATTAGAAAAATGACATTACTCCCACTAGCTTTTAGATATACACATGGCTCATCACGATTTTGAGTGAAACTAAATTTCTTTGTTTCATCATCAAATCGTTTATTCCATTCCCTTGATGCTTGCTTAAGCCCATAAATGGAACTCTTCAACTTGCATACTCGGTTTGGATATTTTGGATTGACAAAACCTTCAGGTTGCTCCATGTACACCTCTTCAGAGAGGTATCCATTGAGGAAAGCAGTTTTAACATCCATTTGCCAAATCTCATAGTCATAAAATGCGGCTATGGCTATAAGAATCCTAATAGCTCTAATGTCTGCAACAGGAGAGAAGGTATAACAACCCACAATTTTCATCAATGTAAATATCCATCAGTAATGTCCACAATACCTTTCACGTTTCAAATCTAAAGAAATGCTTATCTGACGAATCCCTTGTCATTCTAATGAAAGAGCTTCGGCTCGATGACAAACTCAACTTTGTGGAAGAACCAGTGGAGATTATGGATCAAGAAGTCAAGCAACTGAAACAAAGTCGTATTCCTATAGTCAAAGTAAGATGGAACTCTAAAAGAGGACCAAAATTTACATGGGAACGCGAAGATCAAATTCGTGCCAAGTATCCACATCTGTTTTCAAACATTACTCCGCATCCAACTAAATCTTGGGACGAGATTTCTTTTAAGGGAGGGAGACCATAACAACCCGCAATTTTCATCAATGTAAATATCCATCTATTAAATTAGATGCACTGTAATATCCATCTATTAAAATTAGATGCAATGTAATATCCATCTATTATAAATATATCACCTTCTTACAGGGAATTTTTTTGCTTTATCTCAATATGCAACGTAACTTGCATCTCTAAAGTAAACGAGCTCACGCAAGCTCTATCAATGCCATCTATATCTATGTTTATATCATATAAACATCCTAATATGTCAAGTCTATATCCTAATATCATTTTTACTAAGTACATTATCCATTTAACGTACTTTTCAAAATGTTATTTCAAAACAAGCATTAAACGTTAACGTTTACATCAAAACCCTAATTATATGTAATGCATACATATAAAATGAAAGTACAAGCCTTTAACGCATGTGTACAAGTATCAATGCATCACATTTGAATATCTTTACCCTCCTAAATCAAGTTACAACTTTCTAAAGCATAATGTACAAATCAATAATGCAAGAAAGTCAAACTAGGTCATTTAAGCTCCTAAACCATGTTTAAACTTTACACCACTTTAACACAAGGTACAAGTACTTAATTCATGACTCTTAAACCCTAATCTATCCATAATCTTAACCCTAATCCATGTTTTAAAACCCTAAATCATAAAACAAAACCCTCAACCCTAATTTCACTTTCAACTAAAAACTAAACCCTAAACCTAAAACTAAGCCCTAAACCTTAATCCTAACCCCTAATCTCAGTCCTAACACTAATCCTAAACCTTAATCTACCCTTAATCCTAACCCTAATCCACATTTTAAAACCCTAAACCCTAACCTGAAAGAAAAACCAACCCGACACCATTTTCTTTCATTTTGACCCATTTTTAAAGCAATCAAGCACCTCAAGCACCTCTATGACATCACCAATCAAGCAACCAAGTAGCTTACAAGCACTTCCATCACCTCTTTGTCTTCCTTTTCCTAGTTGAACCACACAAACACCCCAAAATCCTTCCACCTTGCTTAGCTAGTCTTCTAGCTCTTCTTACTCATCATTCTAGCTTCCATGATTCAGCTAAGGTAGCCTTGACACTAATCAAATGAGTAAACTTGGTCACTAAGGCTCCTTGAAGGCTATAAATAGCCGAACACCCCTTTCATTTCATTTCATCCCACACATCTCACCTCATACCCTCAAATGGAATTCTAGCCTTCCATAGCAGTAATAGAAGATTAAAAGAAGTCCCTAAGCTCAGAATAGAAGCCAATAATCAAGAAAAATGAAGCCTTGAAGTCGTTACTAGGCATACAAACCCGAAAACCCCATTTCGACCCATTTTAGCTCAAGTAAGCCTAAGATCTTGTTCCATAAGCTTATTTTATGTACAATAATGTTCATAATACTCTTAAGATCATGTATGAACTCTTGTTTGAAGCTTTGAATCCTCAAACCCATGTGTTTTTGATAAAAACAGTAAAAACGACCCGTTTTTATTTTCTAGCTAACGAATCCTTTTTCTAAACTTTTGTTACGTTAGAACATCTTATTTTAGCTTATTCTAATAAGCTATAACCTGAAAATATCATTTGGAATTTTAAAATAAACTTGCATGGCTTTTTGGACTTGTTTTGCAAAAGTTTCCATGCATAGGGGTATATATCGTAACTTTCTGAAATTTATAACTAAAGGGGCTGAAAATGTTATTTTCTTAAAGTTATAACTATAAGGACCTATTTTTCCAAGTTTCAAAGTTAAGGGTTTAAATTATATCTACTTTATATATAAATGACTAAACTTGTAAATGTTTATAAACCAGGGGTATATATTGCCAATTTTGCAAACTTATAAAATATTATATTTTTACTAATTATAAAAACATATCAGATATTCTAGCTTTTGAAGAAACTTAAAACTATAATGTATCACATTACTAGGGAGCTTCATGTAAGGGGTTTTCATTTGGGTATACATTTTGACGAGTTTGCTGGATTTACGATTTAAAGTGTCTTGGCTCCTCTAACGTTTACTACATGACCTCTGAATTATGATGGCCCGAACAGTGATACGATATTTCCTTTATAAATCCAATCAAAATGATATTTCATTATGACATAAAACATATCCAATCAAACTAAGACTTGACATATTACCCAGGTTGTGTGACGAAGCCGTTACTTTCATTTCATATACTTTTGTCATCAATCAAATTTCCCTGTACTGTTAAGGTGAGTTCATAGCCTCGCATTCAATCTTTTAAATGTTTCATAAACCCGCGAAGGGGATACATGCTATAAACCATGAATGCAAGTAATATGTCTGTATGCAATCCTGATACATTATTAGCCTAAGTCCCTATTTTTGGCCATTAAGTCCCGACTATCCGTGAACCGTTACTTACTCGTCGGGTAAGCGTGAATGCAGTGAAAAGATCTATTTGGGAAAAAAAAACCCCCCCCCCTGGACTCCCCGTTGGTGTACCTATACTGTCGGTAACCAATAGCACACATTTGAATAACTTTACGAGTGTTTTGGCAAAGACACCCGTTGGGGCAATTATTTGTGATTACTTAACCTAAGGCTTCGGTGTCATGAGCTTAGGGCAATAATATTGTTTTCCATGATAATTGTACATGCATGCAATTATTACAAACTATGGGTGTATAATACCATAACCCCACTATTGAACCTTGATTCAACTACTTTACTTTAAACCTAAGAATTTCCTCAACTTGTGTTGACTTTTTAGCATGTTTATCTCAGGTAACTGAACATCTTATGGCACGGAGTGGCACGGACTTGAAGATGGCTAAACTGTTATCATTCAAACTTTATGTTTTCATGTAGATTTTGGGACCTCACTTTTTGTAAAAACTCTGATGAATAAATGAATGATAACTTATCTTTTAAAAACGTCTCTTTACGATTCGTTTTCTATGATTATGACTGTTGTACTATGAAATAATACCCCAGATTAGCTTCCGCTGCTATATGTAAAAATGGGGGTGTTATAGATTGGTATCAAGAGCCACGGTTATAGAGAACAAGGTTGAAACCTTAACTATAACTACTTTTCTTTTTCTAGCCAAGAAAGTCCTCCGTGCCACTACATCTCCCGAATAGTATGTAAAGATACATAACTATTATACTATTATATAAATAACTTATGTTATTTACCGCTGGGTTGTTAACAGAACGATGTCTTCTCCCAACCATCTTACTTCCGGTATTGAGGATGCTTTTTCCTCTAACTTTCCAGACTTTATCCCGGCTTCTCCGGACTATGTCCCAGCTTCACCGAGAAAAACTTATTCTAGCTCTTCTAACTTATTTGGCGTAGTTCCAATAGTTTCACCAACTCTTTCGCTCTTTCATGATGATCCCTACATGAAAGTTATGCAAGCATTCTATGCTGAAAAATCACCTATCCCACCTCCAACTATTATACCTCAATCATCAATGCTTAATCCTCAAGAATTCTTTCTTCCCGAGGAACTACTACCACCAAAGAAACAAGGTTGTGATCGATCATCCTCATCTACTTCTGCCCTACCTCAAGACTTTGAGATAGGAGAAAGCTCTCGTAAGACAAGTCTGGAACGTCACGAGGAGCAAATTGAGGAAATCTTGAATCATCTAGATGAACTTTCTCTCGACCGTATTGAATACATGGAAGACAAAATCGAAGGACTCGGAAAAGGTCGGGTGATTATCCAACAAGACTTTGACAATCTAGAAGCAGAACTCCAACAAGCTCGTGCTCAAATTTCTAAACTTCAGAAGAAGCAGATGGGAAATAACCACAAAATTTCTCTGGCTCGCTTCAGAATTACTGATCTAGAACACATCATCAACGATATCCAGATTCGTCATCAAGAAGATAAGGAAAGTCTTCTGAATGCCATCAATGAACTCAAGATCAGCCAAGAAGGACCATCGGACTATTAGATTAGATCTTAGTTATCGCTTTTATTAGAACCTAGCCACGGGATGTGTGGTATAAATAAAAACACTTGTCAAATCTTGACTATGTATAGTACAAAGGCAAGTTGTTCTTAATATAATACAATGGCAATCCCGTTATATAATACCGACTTATCTCTCTTGCATCATCATCTCCGTCATCATCATTATGAATCATACCCTGACTTCTAAATAAATCATAGATACTTATTTGATATGAATTATCTATGATTTTCGAATCACAATTGGTGATAATGTTTTAATTTTGCACTGTAATCATTTTAAGACTTGTGATATCATTCTTATTACGTGTTGTCTTATGTTGATAGAATGCCTCCCAAAAGGACGTCAACATCTAAAGCACCAGCCATGACTCAAGCTACCATTAAGAAACTAGTTGCTGACAGTGTCACTGCGGCTCTAGAAGCACAAGCTGCAACAATAGCAGGTACTAGTAATCCCAACAGGAACACCGAACCTACTGGAACTCCTGTAGCAAAAACAGGAAACTATAAAGAGTTCATAAGCTGTTAACCTTTCTACTTCAATGGTACGGAAGGAGCAGTTGGCCTCATCCGCTGGTTTGAACGGACTGAATCAGTATTCTCTCCAAGCAAATGTATCGAGGAAAACAAAGTAACATTTGCTACTGGTACCCTTACTGATGATGTCGTGTCCTGGTGGAATGCATACGCCCAACCTATGGGAGTAGATCAATCAAATCAAATCACCTGGACTGAATTGAAAAGGCTCTTAACAAACAAGTATTATCCTCGAACTGAAGTCAGAAAGATGGAAGATGAACTTTACAATCTAACTGTAAAGGGAAATGATCTCAAACCTTACGTTAGAAGATTCCAAGAATTAGCAGTCTTATGCCCGAACATGGTACCAAACACCGAGAAACTCCTGGAAGCCTTTATCGGAGGATTACCTAGAAGTATTGAAGGAAATGTTACCGCCTCGAAGCCTCAAACTTTAGAAGAAGCCATTAACATAGCCCAAAGGCTAATGGATCAGGTAACAAAGCACACTCCGGTGCAAGTATCAAGTGATCATAAACAAAAGTTTGACGACAAAAGAACTTTCAACAACAACAACAATTACCGCAACAACAACTACCGTAACACCAACACCAACAACCACTACAATAATCACCAACTACAACAGAACCGAAGGCAAGAAGCTACAAAAGCGTATGCTGCCTACTCTGCCGAGAACAATAGGTATGTCGGAAACCTCCCATTATGTAGAAAATGTGATCTCTATCACACCGGACCTTGTACTATTAAGTGTAATACTTGCAACAAGGTGGGCCATTTGACCAAGAACTGCCGAAACAAGAGGCCAGCCACTGGAAGTAATCAACTACCAGTGACTGTTATTTGTCATGCATGTGGAGAAAAAGGGCATTATACAAATCAGTGCCGAAAGACCAACATCAATGCCCAGGGAAGAGCCTACATGCTAAGGGATAGGAAAGCTCATCAAGACCCGAACGTAGTTACGGGTATGTTTCTCCTAAACCAGCATTTAGCTAGAGTATTATTTGATTCCGGAGCCGATAAAAGCTTCATATCCACATCTCTTGCCTCTATGCTAAATATCCCGCCTATTACAATAGATACCTTTTACGATATCGAAATGGCTGACGGAAACCTAGTAAGCACAAACACCGTTATCCAGGGTTGCACCCTAACTTTGTTAAATCAACCTTTCGAAATTGATCTCATGCCAATTAAACTCGGTAGTTTTGACGTTGTCATTGGTATGGATTGGTTATCCAAGTATCATGCTAGAATCATCTGTGACGAGAAAGTCGTCCACATCCCAATCGACGGTGAAACTTTGATCATTCGAGGTGACCGAAGTAAGACCCGACTAAATCTCATATCCTGTATAAAAACCGAAAGGTATATATCCAGGGGATGTCAAGTTTTCGTAGCCCAAGTAATGAAAAAGAAGCCAGACGAGAAACGACTGGAAGATATCCCAGTAGTCAGAGAATTCCCAGAAGTTTTTCCTAAAGATCTACCTGGCCTCCCTCCCGTTCGCCAAGTAGAATTCCAAATCGATCTAATTCCCGGAGCAGCACCTGTAGCCCGCGCACCTTATAGATTAGCTCCTTCAGAAATGCAGGAACTATCTAATCAACTTCAAGAATTGTCAGACCGAGGTTTTATACGACCAAGTACTTCACCCTGGGGAGCTCCTGTCTTATTTGTTAAAAAGAAAGACGGATCCTTCATAATGTGCAATCGCTATACCGGATTAAAATAAACTTACTGTACAGATCATTACCCATTACCCAGAACCGATGATTATTAATTTCGACCAACTTCAAAGGGGCAAGTGTCTACTCAAAAATCGACCTAAGATCAGGTTTGTCATCAACTGAGAGTAGAAGGAAGAAGATATCCTAAACTGCTTTCATAACAAGATACAACACTATGAATTTCAATTATAGCCATTTGGTTAACTAACGAACCAGTAGTTATTCATGGATCTCATAAATCGTGTGTGTAAACCATACTTGGATAAATTTGTGATAGTGTTCATCGATGATATTCTAATCTACTCTCGTAACGAAGAAGAACACGCAAATCATCTGAGAATGATCTTAGAATTACTCAAGAAAGAGAAGTTGTATGCCAAGTTCTCCAAATGTGATTTCTGGATTCGTATCGTGCAATATCTTGGACACTTAATTATAGTCAAGGACATTCATGTTGACCCCGCCAAGGATTGAGCAGTAAAGAACTGGGCATCTCCACTCCACCCATGGAAGTTCGTCAATTCTTAGGACTTGTCAGCTATTATCGGAGATTTATCAAAGATTTTTTGAAAATTGCAAAATCTTTGACTGAATTAACCTAGAAAAACAAGAAGTATATCTGGGGTGAAGACCAAGAATCGGATTTTCAACTGCTAAAACATAAGCTATGTAAAGCTCCAATCTTAGCATTACCCGAAGGAAATGACGATTTTGTTGTCTACTGTGATTCATCCCATCAAGGTTTGGGAGCAGTGTTAATGCAAAGAGAGAAGGTTATTGCATATGCATCCCGACAACTTAAGTCTAATGAAGAAAACTATACCACTTATGATCTCGAATTAGGAGCAGTAGTGTTCGCTCTTAAAATCTAGAGACACTATCTATACGGTACAAAGTGTACAGTTTTCACTAATCATAAAATCCTTCAACATATTCTTCATCAGAAAGAATTAAACATGAGGCAACGCCGTTGGTTAGAATTGCTTGCAGATTACGATTGTGAGATCCGCTATCATCTTGGAAAGGCAAATGTCGTAGCAGATGCCTTAAGCCGAAAGGAACGAATCAAACCACTCTGAATCAGATCATTAATCATGACCGTTCATCCAAAACTACCATCATAAATTCTCGAAGCTCAAACTGAAGCACTCAAGGAAGAAAACATCAAGGCTGAGAATTTACGAGGAATGGACAAAGCATTTGAAGTACGTCCTAATGGAACTCGTTGTATCAAGAACCGAAGCTGGTTACCACTCTTTGGTAATCTGAGAGACTTGATCATGCATGAATCTCATAAATCAAAATATTCCATTCACCCGGGTAATGTACCAGGATCTAAAGAAACTCTATTGGTGGCCTAACATGAAGGCAATCATCGCGGAATATGTTGGCAAATGTTTGACATGTTCTAGAGTTAAGGCAGAATGTTAGAAACCATTCGGCTTACTGGTACAACCAAAGATTCCTATGTGAAAATGGGAAAGAATAACAATGGACTTCGTTACAAAACTTCCTAAAACATCAAACGAACATGACACAATTTGGGTCATTGTCGATCGCCTTACAAAATCCGCACATTTCATACCTACCCGAGAGACACATAGTATGGAAACCCTTACCAGGTTGTACATCAAAGAAATAGTCTCTCAGCATGGTGTGCCAATATCCATCATCTCGGATCGTGACAGTCATTTCACATCTAGATTCTGGCAATCACTACAAAGTGCCTTGGGTACTCAATTAGACATAAGTACGGCATATCATCCCGAAACCGATGGACAAAGTAAAAGAACCATCTAAACACTCGAATACATGCTTCGAGCCTAGGCCATAGACTTTGGAAAAGGATGTGAAAGACACTTACCATTGGTGAATTCTCTTACAATAACAGTTATCATGCCAGTATTAAGGCAACACCGTTTGAAGCACTCTATGGTCGAAAGTGTAGATCACCAGTTTGCTGGGCCGAAGTTGGAGATGTTCAACTTACGAGACCAGAAATAATCCATGAAACCACTAAGAAGATAGTGCTAATTCGACAACGCTTGCAGGCTGCAAGAGATGGGCAAAGAAGTTACGCCAATGTTAGGCGAAAGCCTTTAGAATTTCAAGTTGGATATCGTGTTATGTTGAAAGTATCACCTCGTAAAGGTGTCATCCGATTTGAAAAACGAGAAAAGCTTAATCCCCGGTACATTGGACCATTCAAAATCCTTGAACGGATTGGTCTAGTGGCATATAAACTTGAGCTTCCTGAAGAGCTTAGTAATGTCCACAATACCTTTCACGTTTCAAATCTAAAGAAATGCTTATCTGACGAATCCCTTGTCATTCCAATGAAAGAGCTTCGGCTCGATGACAAACTCAACTTTGTGGAAGAACCAGTGGAGATTATGGATCGAGAAGTCAAGCAACTGAAACAAAGTCGTATTCCTATAGTCAAAGTAAGATGGAACTCTAAAAGAGGACCAAAATTTACATGAGAACGCGAAGATAAAATTCGTGCCAAGTATCCACATTTGTTTTCAAACATCACTCCGCATCCAACTAAATATCGGGACGAGATTTCTTTTAAGGGAGGGAGACTATAACAACCCGCAATTTTTATCAATGTAAATATCCATCTATTAAATTAGATGCACTGTAATATCCATCTATTAAAATTAGATGCAATGTAATATCCATCTATTATAAATATATCACCTTCTTACAGGGATTTTTTTTGCTTTATCTCAATATGCAACGTAACTTGCATCTTTAAAGTAAACGAGCTCACACAACCTCTATCAATGCCATCTATATCTATGTTTATATCATATAAACATCCTAATATGTCAAGTCTATATCCTAATATCATTTTTACTAAGTACATTATCCATTTAACGTACTTTTCAAAATGTTATTTCAAAACAAGCATTAAACGTTAATGTTTACATCAAAACCCTAATTATATGTAATATATACATATAAAATGAAAGTACAAGCCTTTAAAGCATGTGTACAAGTATCAATGCACCACATTTGAATATCTTTATCCTCCTGAATTAAGTTACAACTTTCTAAAGCACAATGTACAAATCAATAATGCAAGAAAGTCAAACTAGGTCATTTAAGCTCCTAAACCATGTTTAAACTTTACACTACTTTAACGCAAGGTACAAGTACTTAATTCATGACTCCTAAACCCTAATCTATCCATAATCTTAACCCTAATCTATGTTTTAAAACCCTAAATCATAAAACAAAACCCTAAACCCTAATTTCACTTTCAACTAAAAACTAAACCTTAAACTAAGCCCTAAACCTTAATCCTAAGCCCTAATCTCAGTCCTAACACTAATCCTAAATCTTAATCTACCCTTAATCCTAACCCTAATCCGCATTTTAAAACCCTAAACCCTAACCCGAAAGAAAAACTAACCCGACACCATTTTCTTTCATTATGACCCATTTTTAAAGCAACCAAGCACCTCAAGCACCTCTATGACATCACCAAGCAAGCAACCAAGTAGCTTACAAGCACCTCCATCACCTCCTTGTCTTCCTTTTCCTAGCCGAACCACACAAACACCCCAAAATCCTTCCACCTTGCTTAGCTAGTCTTCTAGCTCTTCCTACTCATCATTCTAGCTTCCATGATTCAGCTAAGGTAGCCTTGACACTAATCAAATGAGTAAACTTGGTCACTAAGGCTCCTTGAAGGCTATAAATAGCCGAACACCCCTTTCATTTCATTTCATCCCACACATCTCATCTCATACCCTCAAATGGAATTCTAGCCTTCCATAGCAGCAATAGAAGATCAAGAGAAGTCCCTAAGCTCAGAATAGAAGCCAAGAATCAAGAAAAACGAAGCCTTGAAGTCGTTACTAGGCGTACGAACCCGAAAACCCCATTTTGACCCATTTTAGCTCAAGTAAGCCTAAGATCTTGTTCCATAAGCTTATATTCTGTACAATAATGTTCATAATACTCTTAAGATCTTGTATGAACTCTTGTTTGAAGCTTTGAATCCTCAAACCCATGTGTTTTTGATAAAAACCCTAAAAGCGACCCATTTTGATTTTCTAGATAACGAATCATTTTTCTAAACTTTTATTACATTAGAACATCTTATTTTAGCTTATCCTAATAAGCTATAACCTGCAAATATCATTTGGAATATTAAAATAACCTTGCATGGCTTTTTGGACTTGTTTTGCAAAAGTTTCCATGCATAGGGGTATATATCGTAACATTCTGAAATTTATAACTAAAGGGGCTGGAAATGTCATTTTCTTAAAGTTGTAACTATAAGGACCTATTTTGCCAAGTTTCAAAGTTAAAGGTTTAATATATATACTTTTTATATAAAGGACTAAACTTGTAAAAGTTTATAAACCAAGGGTATATATTGCTAATTTTGCAAACTTATAAAATATTATATTTTTATATTAATTATAAAAATATATATATAAATTATTCTAGTTTTTGAAGAAACTTAAAACTATAATGTATCACATTACTAGGAAGCTTCATGTAAGGGGTTTCATTTGGGTATACGTTTTGACGAGTTTCCTGGATTTACGATTTAAAGTGTCATGGTTCCTCAAATATTTACTACATGACCTCTAAATTATGATGGCCCAAACAGTGATACAATATTTCCATAATAAATCCAATCAAAGTGATATTTCATTATGACATAAAACATATCCAATCAAACTAAGACTTGACATATTACCCAGGTTGTGTGATGAAGCCATTACTTTTATTTCATATACTTTTGCCATCAATCAGATTTCCCTGTACTGTTAAGGTGAATTCATAGCCTCGCATTCAATCTTTTAAATGTTTCATAAACCCGCGAGGGGGATACATGCTATAAACCATGAATGCAAGTATTTTTCTGTATGTTATCCTGATACATTATTGCCTAAGTCCCTACTTTTGTCATTAAATCCCCACTATCATAAACCGTTAATTACTCATCGGGGTAAGCGCGAATGCTGTGAATATATCTATTTGGGACTGGACTCCCCGTTGGTGTACCTATAATGTTGGTAACCAATAGCACATATTTGAATAACTTTACGGATGTTTTGGCAAAGACACCCGTTGAGGAAATTATTTATGGTTATTGATTAACCTAAGGCTTCGGTGTCATGAGATTAGGGCAATAATATTGTTTTCCATGATAATTGTACATGCATGCAATTATTACAAATTATGGGTGTATAATAATGTAACCCACTATTGAACTGCATTCAAACTACTTTACTTAAACCTATGATTTTCACTCAACCTTTGTGTTGACTTTTTTGCATGTTTATCTCAGGTAACTGAACATCTTATGGCACGGAGTGGCACGGACTTAAAGATGGCTAAACTGTTATCATTCAAACTATATGTTTTCATGTAGATTTTGGGATCTCTGTTTGTAAAAACTCTGATGAAATAATGAATGATAACTTATCTTTAAAAAACGTCTCTTTCGAGTTGTTTTCTATGATTATGACTATTGTATTATAAAATAATACCCCAGATTAGCTTCCGCTGCTATATGTCAAAAATAAGGGTGTTATACTGATTGCTTCAAGTCTTGCAACTAGAGCAGGATTTTATCATGATTTATGCCTTCATGCAATTGATGATTAAATCAAGCATTATTTCCTTATGATTACAATGCCAGATTCCTCTTTTATTGAAAAGAATTGGAATTGTATCATATGATGAAGTATTTTCCATTTGGAGAGGATAAGAGTTCAGAGATTTGAACATCTTTAGTTTTATGAGGTTATCAATGAATTGGTTTTCATTGGTGTGTTTTTTTGTTCAAGCTGATCATCATTAATGAGTTCATCAGTTTGAAACAAATGATCATTTATGATAATTGTGATCAATTTGATCATCTTGACCATATTGGTCAGGTGAGATTTCTGCTTTAATAACAATTAATTTTTTTAATAAGCTTTTATGAAGAATTCTCAGTTGTTAAAAGCGTTTCAGTGTTCATGTTGTGGAACATTCACTTTTCCTTCCTTTTTTGAAAACTATACCATAACCATAACCTTCATTGGTGTATATGGAGTTATTTCCATACATTCCTTCAGGTCCTGATACATCCCATTTTTGTGCAGGTAATCCTTGATATATGTTTTGAATGAAAACTGTTCAAACGTGATAAAGATTTCCCGATATTACACTATACAAAATAGGATCAGGATGGTTAGTTTTGTTTAGAAACCCACTTTTTAGTAGGAGTCTTTGATCTTAGAGCACTTGATGATTCAGTCTTGCTTGCTTTGAAAGACTCAACTTTCTTAGCTTGAAGAGCTTCTATTTTCCTGAACCACTCAATGTCATTGTGATCAGATGTGGTATGAACATTGCTACCACATGACGTGTTGAGGGTTTCTAGGTTTGATTCCTCTTCTTAGAGAAATAGCTTCCACATATTTCACATATGGGATAGTATACACAATCATCAGATTGATGATCATTATATCCACAATGTATGCAGAATGAAGAGGCGTCCCAATCCTTTCAAATAAATATGTTATAAATCATCCTACTTAATAATTTCTGATGCAATACGCGTACTCACAAAGTTTTCAAGGTGGTGAATGACATAGCGATGCCGATGCTCTAAAGTGTATGGAACGAGTATTTAAAATTCGTCTTCGGAGACGGGGAGTAAAACAATCAGGGGAAATCGACAGAGTCCAAGACAGTTAATGAGTACTCGATTTAAAGTAAATAAGATAAAGGTCATTACGAACGAATCAGCACAGCGATTATCATAAAAATCTTCCTATTACAAGTCCCGCCCATACAAGACTTGTAATACTTAAATTCATACATAATCCCATGTAAACAGAACTGTGACAGGGTTTGTTAACATAGCAATTACCATATCAATCCTCATATTACAAGTCTCGCCCATACAAGACTTGCAATACTTAGATTCATACATAACTCCATGTAAACAAAATTATGACGGTCACTGCGTAATACAATATAGTATATGCTATGAAGAAAACACAATAAAGATCCTTAGAGACCTTTGTTTACTTACATTGTCTGAGAACGGAATGAGGACCATTGTGCTCTATACAATGTTGAGGCATAATTGAAGAACCATGTGCAGAACTCCAATGTCTTAGAAATGCTCTGGCTATTTATATAATAGTCTTATATATTATAATACGTGCGATATACGCAAAAAAAAATGTAAGCATATATATATATTATATATATGTATGTCACATAAGCACTTAATGCAGCACGTAATGTAAGCACATAAAGCAAGTACGGTATGCACTTTTTAAATATGTTTGATGTGGGATGCAAGGTTTGTGAAAACGGTTATAGCTCTAGGGTAAAATATGCAAATAGTTCTCTATAAAACCTTGGGCGCTGATACCAATCTGTAACACCCCCATAAATGGTCGTGCCGGATATAGGTAGGGGAGCGTTACTCATTAATATCAATTGCAAAAGATACTAAGAGAACGGACATCAAATGTGTCGTTTGTAAAACAATCTCGTTAATTTTCTGAAATCAAAACAATAGTTGTCCCATCATTGCATCACCATGAAAAACTTGAATGTAAAGACTTCAATGCACATCAAATAATCCAAGCATCTAATTCACCTGAGAAAAACATGCTTAAAAGTGTCAACATTTAAGGTTGGTTGAGTTCTAGGTTTGTGTAAAATATAAATGTTAAACCATAGGTTTGTAAAATATGCCATGACTATTTCAATCCTTTTTTTAATGCCATAAAATATGTGTAACTGTAGGACCGCAAGACTTTTCCCCGCGATAAAGCTAAACTGCACTTATCACTAATTTGCCATTACGTTTCCTAAGATCATGGCACAAGGAAGCTCGAACGATATGAGTCTCTATTTAAATTTTGTGAACATGCCCGACACTATATAATTTTCGTTGCCCGAACTATGTAAATTTCGTGCCCATTGCCCGCAAATTTAATAGTTTCTTGCCCATTGCCAGCACATATATAGTATTTCGTGCACCGCCTTTGTAAATTTCGTGCCATCTCTCCCACAGATGTTCAATCTCAAAGTATCTGCTAAGTACACTCACGCTCAAATAATGTAATTCACTACTACATCTTATGCATTGACAGTTCATGATAATGGATTATAGGATTCAAATTACTTAGGCAAACACGTAATCCGATATTAAATATACACTTTGAGTCCTTTTATGAAAAACCCACAAAGCATTGTATTTCTTAAACAGCGTTAAGTACTTAAATCCATAGTAGAAAGAGTGTGATATCAATCACGTAATTGAGTTTGAAATGAGTATGTAAACAATTTCGTAAACGTGTATGTAAATGAGTATGTGGCAAGGTATGAAACCAAGTTTGTAATCAACCATCTAATGGTGTTTGTTATTGAATTCAAATTCAAGGATGTTTGCCGGCTGGTGTGGAATTATATGTAATATGGTCATGTAATCGAATATATAAACATAGGTTGTTTTTGTGCATGTATTCTCCCCCGAGATTTGTAAAGTAAATGTAAAACAGTGAAAGAGGGGCTATAAAACTCACCTCCGATGACGAAGAACCGATTCTGGGGATTGTAAACACATTGAGTACATGGCGAAACGGGAAACTGAAACGCTCGACCAAGAGTTGAGCTTATCTTAACGGATAAGTCTCTAGCCTAGGGTAATGCGTTTGAGTTTCCGATGAATTGTTATGTTCAACGCGACAAGTTGAAGAAAGATTTAGATTTAAAGTTATATAGTTTGGTGGTTTGGTTAAATAAATAATCCTAGAGGAAACACAGAGTGTGTAATATATGCCGTTAATTTCCATATTGAAAAATAAACAAGTATATTAATCCATATTCGTGACTTATACTAACCAAGTTACACAACCAAAGGAATAACCTCGATGCACATATATCTACAAACATAGTGTTTTATCTAAAGGTGACAATTAAACAAAATGTCTAGTTATACGATATTTCAGTATCTATATAAGAAAGGTGATAAAAATAAATAAAATTAAATAATTCGACACACGCCCGGATATTCCCAAATGATTTAGTAGAACGTCTCTTTATAAAAATAAACGCACGTTTAAAGTTGCTGGTTAGATAACTGAAATCTCAAAATTATAGCTTACATTTGATTATAGGTCCTTCGCGATCTAATAATTTTTAAGACTCTTTCACGATAATAAATAAAGTAGATTTGTAAAAATTTGCTAAACGTAGCAGTTTATAAAAGCAGTTTATAAGAATCCCGGCATGACCTATTTGTTTATTTTAAAGTTTTCCATATTAACAAAAGTTAATCATATTTCCCTCAATTCAATACATGTTGCAAACCCAAACACACCCCCTAGGTTATTAGAAGCAACTAAAAACGAAAATAATAAATAGAGTATTTATTTAACCAATCCCACATTTAAGTCCGGTTTAATGTATATATTTATATATGAATTCTTTTAATTTGTATTATCCATTTATATAAACCAAACACACCCCTCGCAGTCCAAACAGTCCATACGGCTGTTAAACCACAACCACACGCCCCTTGCGGGCTGTCCAAACCCAAACGCACCCTAACGGTGCACCCACATATCTAACACCCCTTGGCTGTTTTCCCGCCAAACCAAACACGCCCTTGCTGTGAACCTTATACCAAACGCCCCTTGTGGGCTTGTCGAGCACAACCAAACGCACTCCTAACTGTCCAAACCAAACTCACTCATATGCTTTCTCTGTTAACAGCAGCCAAGCGCACCCTGGTGGCATTTTAACCAAACCAACCGCACTCTTATTGTCTTCTATATCTACCGAACGCACCCTTTCGTGCTACACCACCAACCAAACAAACGCACCTGCTGGTGCAAATAACCAGCCAAAACGCATCCCTTGTGAGAGTAGTTAAATCGAACGCAAACCTAGGCTGAGGTCAACACCAACCCACCCGCACCACTTTTCTTATAACACCCAAACCAACACCATCCCAGGTTGGTTTCTTCTGTCGACCTCCAAACGCTCCCCATTGATGGTGGTAACCACAAAAACGAAGCACCCATGGTGCTAAGAATAAACCGCGCACACCCTTGTGGGGTTATGACCACCGAAAAACTAAAACACCTTGAGGTGTTATCTTACAAAAAACCGCGCCGCGCTCTTTTTGTTATAGAAAACGGAGCGCACCCTGTTGGAGAGAGCGCGAGGAGATGGAGATGGTGGTGATCTTATGGTAGCGTCGGTGAGGAGGCTGTCGTGGTGATATGGTGATGGTGGCAGCGGCTGCTGCCGCGGCTGATGGTGGGGGGGTGGTCGACGACGGCGCGTGGAGGCACGTGGGAGAGTGGATCGGATAGATCCGGTTATGGGGACCATTCTTGGAGTTGATCGGAAATTCCGCCGGAAAAGTTTTCCGGCGCGGTTGGCTGGAAAAGTGGGCGGCCGAAGGTGGGGGGGGGGACTCGCCGGAAATAATGGGGGAGCGGAGAGAGGTGAAGTGGGGTGTGTGTGTATATAGATTGGAAATGAGAATAAAGAAAAGATAGAAATATATATATAAATTTGAAAAATAACATGTTATAAAACTTGAGGGCACATAAGGTAAATATTTAGTATGCTATTTTGCTTAAGCAATGGTTCGGGACTAGTTTGGCGGAACCCAAGGACGATTCGTCGCACGAAACCTTCGCCATTATTTTCCGAATCATTTTTCTGATAAAAATGAGTATTCACTTGACTAATTTTCGTAAATGTTTCATAAAATTTATATAAAACGTTTAATTATTTATTTTGTATATTTCCGATAAACTAGTCCGTAAAATGATTTTTAATTTCCATAATTGCGTTTTTAACCAACACTTTCGATTATCAAGAATATTAATTTAATAAAAATAATTTTTATCCAAAAAGTTATGATAATTAAAATTATAAAATGTAATATTTTTGGTCGGTACGCGTTGTGTTTACAAATTTTAGCAAGGGCATTTCAGTCACCCTTCTGACTGTTTACCAGGTCACATAGGGGGTAACCGAGACATGGAAAAGTCAGAGGTGACTGAAATGCCCTTGCTAAATTTTAAAACAAAGCGTACCGACCAAAAATAATTAAATTTATATTTTAATTATCATTAAATTATTTATTAAAAATATTTATTATATTAATATTCTTTCCGGTTAATCGAAACTATGTGTTGGTTAAAAACGGCATTTATGGGAAATTTTAATATAATAAAAAAATCATTTTTCGGACTGTTTATCAGGAAAAATACAAAATAAAATAATTTTAAACGTTTATTTAAATTTTATTGAATCATTTACGAAAATTTAGTCAAGTGAATCTCATTTTTTATCAGAAAAATGATTCCGGAAAATTATGGCGAAGGTTTCGTGCGACGAAAGTGTCGTTGGGTCGCCCAAACTAGTCCCGAACAATTGTTTTACCAAAAATACTACTAATATTTACCTTATATTGGTCCCTCAAGTATTAATTAAATGTGTATTTTCAAATTTCTATACTATTATTTCTATATTTTCTTTATTCCTCATTTCATCTTTATACACACACACAGTTTAAACGGTTGGTTGCTAGTTGCTTGGTATGATAGGATGATTTTTCATTAATAGTTTGTTCGCACTTTGTTATGAGAGTTGTGCCATTTCAACGAACATAAATACTGCAGACTTCGTGTTTCATATTTTTTGTGATGTATAATTATACTAAATGTGGGGGATTTGTTAGTTATGTGATATGGAAAATATAGATGAAAAAATAAGGGAAGAAAAATGAAATGAAAAAATAATTATGAAAAAAAGAGAAAGTGATGAAAAAAATCGAAAAAACAAAAACAAAAAGAGAGTAAAGTATGAATAAAAGTTGAGATGTTTGTTGCTTGAGAGGCATATTGTTATATCATTTGTACGAGTTTGAGGTTATGTCGTTCGATTATCTTACGGGTTTGTGGATTGTCGTAACTAGCAACATAAGTTTCTTGGACTTGTCGACATGTATTAATTATAAAACCATTTCCAGTATATATTTTCCATGCCTTATCCACACCCCTCTTATCCTTTAGCCTAACGTTATAACCCAAATAAAAGACCTCTTTTGATATACCAGGTTCTTACGCCACGTCGGTGAAGTTTTGTTTCTTGTACAAGCCTATGGTAACTTAATGAATCATGTCTGAGCAATTGAGTGTGATTTCCTTTTACCCTATATTACATCATATATGAGTGTTTGAGTGAATTATACTTTCTTTATTTGCGAGTTTCTTAGTCATGTTATTACAGCCTGAAGATCATTGGCTATTGTCAAACATCTCTAATTTCGCATATTAAAAATTCAAAAATATTTTTTATAATTCTATCTTTGTTTTGTAAAGCTTATTTCTTTCTTTATTTTTCTTGAGGAGAAGCAAACCCTTAAGAGTGTGTGTGTGGGGAGGGGGGGAGGGTTGTGCCTTTTGCGCTTATTTATAAGAAAAACAAAAATATTTTTGACATTTTCAAAAAAAAAATAGAATTTTAAACTTTCCCTTATTTTGTCACCTAGGACCTTGTTTCTAAATTTCTTTTCTTAGGTTTTCTTGAGGACAAGCAAAGTTTAAGTGTGGGGGATTTGATAACGCCTTAATTATATATGTTTTAGGTGACGTTATTGTATATATTATTATCATTTCTCGTGAACTTTCAATACTTAATAGCATGAAATATGTGCAGGTTCACTTGAAGATAGTCCAAGCTTAAAAGTGTTCAAAATACAAGTGTTTATATCTTATGGAAGTGAAGCTAGAAGAAATAAAGAATAAAAGTCCAAAAATCAAGCCAAGTACGCCGCACTTTCCACAAGTGCGCCGCACTTATCCGTGGAGTTAATGAAGACAGTAAATACCTGAAGTACGTCGCACTTTTATATTTGTGTGCCGCACTTCTTCCAAGCATTAATGATTTCTAGCCGACAAACACTGAAGTACGCCGCACTTTCCCACTCACTCAGCCTATAAATAGAGGCATTGTTTGAGATATTTACACATATCTATTACATCATTTCTTACCACTCAAACACGTATCTACAAGTGTCGTGACAGCACCTTAAGGGTTCGGGTTGATAGGAATTGATAACTTGGGTTTTAGTATAGTTTTCGTTTGGGAAAACTAAGTGTCGAATCGTTGAACTTATAATCATTTGGTATAATTTCTATAACTCTTTTAATATGAAGTTTTCTGGAATTTATATGTTTGTTATGAGCTTCATCTCTGTGATTATGAAGTAGTCCTTTTGTGTTTGTTTTGGCATTATGTGATCTTTGATATGTAGTGTTTAGATATGTGTTTATTGATTTGGTAAAACATATTTGATATAAGAACATAGACCGAAAGGGATCTTTTATATATGTGTTCTATCATTTCATCTAATATTTTGGTTATAATAACTTATAAAGGCCGAAAGGATTTGTTGTTATTAATCGATATAATCACTAGTTACACTTAAAGGCCGAAAGGATTTGTAACTTGTGATATCTTTATTCTTTAAACTTGTAAACACTATCCTAAACACTTCTATGTCTTAGTGATCATTGTCTAAACAAACATACTTTAATCATTTGCTTGAATCATCATTTTATTATTTTCTTTACAACATTCGATATATGCACGTTTTGGTAATTTGATAAGTGACAATCATTTTAGCCTTAGCACCTTTATAATAATCTGTAAAAACTTCAATTCCCGTTGAACGACCTGGACTTACCTAAGCTATACTATACATGAAAGGGTATACTTGCCCGAGTGTTGTGTTTTTAGTAAAAATCGGTATTTCTAGTATTATAAATTTCAAGCTTGCAAAACACACATCACTCCTACTTTTGGAACATGACTTATTAACGTCTCATTCTTTTTACTTTTCATGATTTTAAAGAAACATGCTCGTTTGTTTTAACGGTTTCTAAATACTTTTCAAGACATTGTGATTGATACAATGGTCTCTAAAAACGTTTCATGAAATTTTGAGTGATACAATGGTTCCTAAGACTTTTCATGATGTTGTGAGTGATACAATGGTCTTTAAAACTTTTTCATGACCTTACATAATACCGTTTTAAATAATATTAAAACTCGTCATAGTATATCAATCCCAAATGATGAAAGACAACTTTTAAAAGCACCAAACATGTCGCTAGTATAACTGAGCAGGGTATTGCATCATTAAACCTTAGTTGAACCTATCCTGATCACTTATGTTCAACTTAGAAAAGATTTCTGCTATACTGGAGGTCATTATATTAGAGTTATGTTTAAATCGATTTTATATGTAAACTGTCGAAAAGCAAACATTTTGGGGGAGTATTCACAGCCCATCTTCCTTTTTTAACTATTTTACTCGTTTTTGGGTGGAAAGCTTGAAACTATCTTATGACCTATTTTGGCACTGTTTTATGAACTGATTGCTATTTGATACTCAAATACTATTTCGAATACATACCCACACCCTTTCTCGGACATCGCGTCATCGAATAACACAAGCTACATTTCGGGATACAATTTTCTTAACAAGGGGAGATTGTGACAACCGGAAATTTCGGGTTTACATTTATTTATAAACTTGAACGCTTTATTCTAAACATGTGATTTTTTGACTTTACGTATACCCATTTAGGTTATCCCGCGTACAACGAAAAACAACTTTGAACATATCCCGACTCAATATTAAGTTTAGTCTACATGCAACAAGTATATTATTACTTTCATGAGCATATTTTACAAGTCATTTACATACGGTTTTACAAATTTTATGTAAGTCTTCCAAACTTGCATTTTACTACATGCATGCATGCACAACTTACTCAATACCCCCGCCACATTTGAGGTAATATATCTACAAGTATTTTTACACTTCAAAAATAATTTTTCTCCCCTTGTTCATAACACCAAAACCGGCCCTATTGTGGGATATACCAACATATTTTTTCCAACATAGTAACACTATATTTCATTTTACATGTTTAACTTAAAAGCCCTAATCCATGGCACTCTTTTTGTCTTTTGTCCCTCTCCTAGCTCTTGGTACATTTCTCAATAAAAGATCACATGATCCCACCCTCTTTTTGGCTTGGCAAAATACTTTGACTCCTAAAACACCATTCAAACTTGTCCTAATTGCTTCTATATAAACTTAAGGCTTGTGACTAGTTCATTCACAGGGTTTCAAGATTTTTGCGTAAAAGTTTACAAAAGATTAGGGTTTGGTTACATAAAACTAACGTTTTCTAGTTGGTTTTGGGTAATTAGTGCACACTTTGGTTCTTAAAACATCACCACCTCTTTGTAAGCATCTCATCATATTTATTTTCATTAATTATAATCATTTCATACTTGTTTTCATATCAACACTATATACTTGTTGGTAAAAACTTGAAATAAACTTGTAAGTTCAAAACCTTAAACTGGGCAGAAATTTATGTCAACTTGTACACATGTTTTCACCACTTTAAAGAATACTTGTGACATATTTCTTGATCTCACATTTTAGTACTATGTCTTAGGAAGTTCTATTATGAATTTAGGGAATTTATTACTATTTTTAGAATTTTGTGCAAGACAAAGTGTCCAGATCTACACACTGAACTTTACATGAATTTATGAGCACCATAAGAGTAATATGGCAGTTGGGCCTTTTGAACTTTTTGTAGTTAAGACATAGACTTAAACTCAACACATTGAATCAACACTAGAGGATAAATATTGAAGGAGTTATGACTAAAACAAGTTGGGTAAATCTTTCTAGAAATTCTCAGCTTTGACCTTCAAGTGTTGTTTGGCACTTTTGGACCCTTTAAGCTTGAAGTCATGTTGTAAGGCTTACAGATTTGGAAATACAACTCAAAAACCTTTAATCTAGACTTTGGAATGGACTTGTTTCAGTAGGAAATGAAAGAGTTATGAACCCGAGAAGTTGGAAGTTAATCTGCCCACAGAAAAACTGCTTTGATTTTTAAGTTTAATTACTTAGTAAACTTAATTTAAATCAAAATTTTGAATTTGGTAAACCTTAGACAGAAGTATATATGGGTGATAAATTTTTTATAAAACTCGTATGCATATAGTTCACTTCATGTTATAAACCTAAAGCGCCTTATTATTTAATTAGGTTGCGGTTAGGATACTTTTTACTTTTGAACTCGTACTACTCTAGAATTACTTATTGTTTCAGGTGAGTTTCATAGCCTTAATTTTTACTTATTTTAAAATACTTAGGGTGAGAATACATTGCTTGCTTTTACTTAAGGACATAAGTACTTTAAACTTTACGAAATGCCTAAGTACCCTATTGCCATGAAGTCCCCATTATCATGAACCGTTAATTACTTTGTGTAAGCACGAATGCTTTGAGTAGATCTATTGGGGTTGACAACTCTGTCCGGGTAGAAAACAATTAGCTACCATGTCAAATGGGCGGATTTCATTTGTGGTAGTACTGGGGTGTTTTGGCAAAATATTGAATTTCAAGGCAGCGACTTATAATAACTTGAACTTTGGTTAAGGCTTCGGTGTCATGAGCTTAGTGCAATAGTAATACTTTTCATGTGACATTGTATTTGTTATAATGGTCACATACACATGGAAACCTTGTGGTCTACATTGATATTTTACTTAAACCTATGAACTCACTAACATTATGTTGACTTTTTAGCATGTATTTTATCAGGTTAATAACTTGCATGGCTAGCATCATGGAGTCTCATTGTAGGGTTACCAGTTGTGGTTGCGTCGCATTGAAGATTTCCTGCATGAACTTAAATCATTTGATTGTATTTCAAACTATCCTTTATTTTTGTCGTGAAACTATGGAAGATGTTTTGTTGAAAACTTATAATTTCAAATGAATCAAATGATGTATTTTTAAAACAACTAATATAGAGGCCATTCTTTATATTCTTGTGTTTCTTGTGCTACGAAGTCTCGCCCCGTTTACCTTTCCGCTACGATATTCTTGGGTGTGTGACAACAATGTGACCAAAGTTTCCATCTTCCATACCTCCAGTTAGTGATGGCCTAGCCTGCAGTTTCATGTTAGCAATACATATAAGCTTTCGGGAAATAGATGTGCAATAGGATATTTGCTAAATTCTCAAAGAAACAAAAATGAAGTATGTGTTAGAAATACGAAAAAGTATCGGTCACTACTAATATGTATTTCGTAGCTCGTAGTTAATCGTTTGATAAACATTAAGCTAACCGGGCCAAATCTATGGGAAATAAGCCCATGACCGATCCTTGTAAAGACATATATAATCCCTCTCCATAGGATGGAGAGGGTGGTTGGTTCATTTCACATTTATGCAATACATGTTTCTTTCTCTCACTAGATTTGTTCCACCTACTTTCTCTCTCTAGATTTCTTGTTTTATTTTCATAGATTGTTGTGTAAGTTGATATTTCTACAAGTGGTATCAGTGGCCATGAGGTAATATCGTGAGATTGTGTGCGTTTAGATCGTGGTTTTTGATCTAATTTTGGTTTGTTTTTGGGTAACGCGTGCGAAATAATCAAACAAAAGATTTTGTGTTTAAAAACCTTAAAGTTTATGTTTTTATGCAAGATCTAGGCCTAAGATACTTAGATGTATAAAAAGAATCAAGAAAAAATGTCAAACAGGGTAGGTTTTAGGTGATTTTTAAGAATTTTTATTCGTGCGATTTATGTTTCTGTTGCATCGTGCGATTTGTGTTTGAATCGTGCGATTTATGTTACTGTAATACTTGTGCGATTTATGTTATTGTGCGAAACAGGTTGTGTAACACGTGCGAAATACGTAATTTTGTGAAACAAAACTCTGCTAAAATTGTAACACCCGTGCGGAATATGTCATTGTCATAAAACGTGCGAAATATGTTATTGTAATAAGTTGTGTGAAACAGGTTTGTCACAAAGGTGCGAAATACGTAATTGTGCAAAACAAAACTCTGCTCATTTCACTCAAGTTGTACGAAACATTGCAACAACATAACACGTGTGAAACATTACAACAACATAATACGTGCGAAACATTACACTGGTGTGCAAAACATTACAATTTTCAACAATAGGTATTTTCAACTGTTTGTCTTAGCTTTGTAAAATCCCGTGAAATACTTAGCTATTTTCTCGATTTTAGTTAAGATTTGTAAAATCCCGTGAAATACCAAGTTTAATCACCTTCAACAACAACTCTTTAACACAATTCTCAATCATACTTATCATCTTATGAAGCACCTCATCATGCACAACAATACCAACACCCATTCCAGACCCAACTCAATCATACACTACCATTAGTTCCTCAAAATCTATGTGATACCCTTCCAATTTCACAACAACCACAAGCTAAGTTTTCTCAACTAGACTCAGGACTCGCTGTTCCAACATTTCCAAGAAATCCTCAATATGCCGTATCCAATACATGGATACACCGTATCCAACCGACTTCCAGACCTTAGAAATAGAAAACTCAAAAACGAGTTTTAAGTGTGCTAAATCATATTTTCGATACATAAACCACAAAATTCGATTTTCAAAGGAGAAAAAGAGCAAAAGAGGTTGAGCAACGTATTCAATTCCATAGGAGACATCGTGTAATTCCATATACTTTTGTAATCGTTTAGTTTTTGGTATCATTCGTTAACTCGGTTAGTTTACCTTGGCTAAATTATTACTCTTGTATTTATTATGACGTTTGAAGGCTAATACCTTCGGGTATTATCTATTATTATAAAGATATGAATGTTTGGTATTTATTTATATCGATTTCTTAATTTATCATTGAGTGCTTGTTTATGTTTATCAATTTATACTTGTTTACATGCTTTTGTAAGCGACCTATCATTCAACTGGATCTAGCAAAGTGGACCAAGCGGATCTAGAGTCCGTGATAGCTCTCCATATAGTAATTTATACATCTAGAATAATAGTTACACAAGTATTGTCCATCTAAGTCTGTGTCTAGGATACGCTTCGGGCTTAACTAGTTAATTGGACATTGCCGATGGTTTATTGATCGTTTTGACTAGCAGGTGACCTAGATAATTCAACAAATAACGTTCTGATTCTATTAAATAGTTGGACAAGTGACTACTAGTGTATAGATTGCCATTAAGCGGTAAGTAGGTAAAGTCTCTATGAGCTAGGGTTTAACAAGATCACAATTGCTTTAATCCCTAAGATAGATTATAATCAGCAAATAAGGATGCTTTATGCGGATGCTTTAATTGTGACAGAATTAATGTGTCTAGGTCTTAGGATGATGTAACTCCTAAGTCTTAAGAATGATATGCCACCTCGAGAGAAGAAATCATTGCACTTAATAAACAAACCAACGTTCTAATCGGATTAATAATGGTTAATACAGTTTTCTTATATAAGGTTTGACCGCTCTTTTATCTTTTGTCTATTAGCTTGCGTGGGTAACAGTGTCTTGAATTGATTGTAGTCACCAACCAAACCGTGCCAGTCTCTCAGGCTGAAAACCCCCTTTTCCCGTTAGAATTAGGATTTAGACTGACATAGGTTTAACATAGGATTAGAATAGAATTAACATAGATTAGATAACCAAGATATTAATTAAATTGATAGATTTAACCTCGCTCTCAGTGATCGACACCCTACTTACCACGAAACTACTACCGATCGGGTACACTGCCCGTTAAAGTGTTGTTTTTGGTTGAGTCGGCAAAATATAAATTTAAAACTTGAAATAATAAAATATACACCACACAACGACACATCAAGTTTTTGGCGCCGTTGCCGGGGAGTGAAAATTAATCTTGATTTTTATTTTGATATTTTGGTTTTTAACATTAGATTAGATCTAACCCTTAGGATTAGTGTAATTTAGATTAGTGTATATTCTTGTATATTCTGTAATATTTGTATATTTGTATATTTGTTTGCTTGTATATATTTGTGTGTTTAATTGTTTGCGTATTTAATTATTTTTCTTGAATACACTGTTCTGGTCGACAACTGAATACGGCGTATCCACTTCCACTGGATACGGCGTATCCAGTTCTCTGTCCAATACAGCGTATTCAATCCAACTAATTAATATGGCGTATCTACTTCCATTGGATACGGTGTACCGATTGTCTGGAACAGAAACTGAAATAATTAATTTTCGTGCAAAATTTTTTCTACCTTCCTTCGGAACAAATCCTACTGATTGTTTATCCCTTGTTTCAGGTAGTGCATGACAAGGAGTTCAACGAATGAACTATACACACCTTACAAAGATCCTGAACGTGAGTTCCGATCATCAAGAAGACACTTCAAGACTCTAAGTCTTGACGAATTGAGATCTCTGGATTTCAATCTACTTTTTGACGAAGAATACTCAGAGGAAGAAGAAGAGGAAGAAATGGCGAAAACAATAGAGCAATACATGAGCAAGACCCAAACATACTATGGATCGGGAGTCGCTAGGCCTAAAATTGATAACAAAATCAATTTGAACTAAAAGGACAATTTCTTAAGGAGCTTTGAGAAAACACATTTAGCGGTTTGGATAATAAGGATGCTAATGAACACATTGAAAAAGTTCTCGAAATAGTTGACTTATTCCATGTTCCTAACATCACTATGGATCAACTAATGCTCTGAGTCTTCCCTATATCTTTAACTGGAGCCGCAAATCGTTGGCTAAGAAACGAACCAACTGGTTCGATCAAAACTTGGGAAGATCTTAGTACTAAGTTTTTGAACAAATACTGCCCACCTGGTCGAACTGCAAAGAAAATGGAGGAAATCAACAACTTTCAGCAAGAACCAGATGAAACCCTTTATCAAGCATGGGAGCGCTTTAAGGAACTCTTGATGAAGTATCCTCAACACTACTTGACTGAGATGTAGGAGGTGATTTTGTTCTATAATGGGTTGGATGTTCTAACACGACAGATTCTTGACTTAAGAGGTGTCGTTCTGACTAAAACTGCTGCAGATGCCAAAACAGCCATCCAAGAAATGTCTGAATACTCTTAAAAATGGCACAATGGAACATCTAAAGGAAGAAGTACCGAGACTTCTGATGGACTGGCTGCTATACAAGCACAACTGAACAATCTTGGAAGAGAGATTAAAAAAGTGAATGAAAAAGTTTATGTTGCTCAAGTTGGATGCGAGTAATGCAAAGGACCCCATTACACCAAGGATTGCCCACAGAAAGAAGAAGGGAAAACCCTAGAAGAAGCTTACTACACGCAATTTGGTGGACCTTTTCAAGGAGGGGGATATAGAGCAACTGCTCCAGGGTACTATCAAAGGAACAACGTCAATCCTTTGTTCCAAGAACGAAGGCAATCTATGGAAGATACCTTGATCAAATTCATGAGTGAATCAACAAAGAGACACGAAGAAAACTATAACTTGATCAAAGAAATTTGAGCTTCGACAGATGCTGCCATAAGGAACCAAGGAGCATCAATCAAAACTTTAGAAATTCAAATCGGGCAAATGAGCAAGGTACTACAGGAGAGAGGATTCAGAAGCCTACCAAGCTCAACTAAAAGAAACCCGAGAGACCAAGTCAAGTCGATTTCAACCTCCATTAAAGCTGATTCAAACTCGATACACCATATTGGATCTAACCAATACGCCGTATCCACCGGACAGAACAGTACACCATTATACAAGGTAAGACAAATGACGGTTCCTTTTCTAAGTCGTTTGGATAATCATTATTGTGAAGAAGAGGGGAACTATGGACCGAAATTTACAGAAGCTTGTAGAGCTTCACATATCAACAACGCCATACCCCGAAAGGAGAAAGACCTAGAAAGTTTCACTTTACCTTGCTTTATTAATGATTTCTATTTTGACAACGCCCTTGTTAACTTAGGAGCTAGCGTTAGTGTTATGCCTCTCTCGACCTACCTTAACTTAGGATTAGGCGAATTAGTTCACACTAGGTTGATAGTAGAATTGGCAGATAGAACAGTGAAATATCCAAAAAGAATTACTGAAAATGTTCTAGTAGGAATTGGCAAATTTACTTTCCCCGTAGACTTCATAATTCTAGATATGCCCGAGGATATCAAAGTGCCCTTGATCCTTGGAAGACCATTTTTGTCTACCGCTCGTGCTAAGATTGATGTTTACATAAGAAAAAATACTTTAAGAGTTGGGGAAGAAAAGATTATTTTCAAAAGTGTTAAACCTGCTAGTAGTATAATTAAGAGGGTCTACATGATAAGTTTGAGAGAACGAATGGAGCTGGAAGATTACATTGAATTAAATGATCTAAATGAACCATTTGAGCTTAGAAGAAATCAAGGAAATGATTTGATGCCCACCATCGAGGAAGGTGAGGTAATTGAGGAATTTAGAACTAGGGATGATGAACTTGATACAAGAATTGATGATTACCCTAGTTATTGTGATGACGATAAGAAAATCCATATAGATTGCGCTCACAACTTAAAGTTTTCATGCATGATAGGATTTGAATTTACTCACGCCAACTTTTTCCCGTTATTGTATGTCAACATGATGTCAAGAAAATTTCACAATTCAATAATGAAAAATAAGATGGTGTACAAAGGCAATAATGTTGTAGGAGCCTTAATGAATGTGCCTATCTTTGTTGGAACTTTTTCTGTGATGGCAGATTTTGCAGTTTTAGAAAATATGGATGCTTATCGTGATGAAGGAATGGGTGATGTTATTTTTGGCGAACCATTCTTAAGAGAAGTTGATATTAAAGCAAAACGGTTCAAAGGAATAATTACCCTTTACAAAGGTGATGATGAAGTAACTTACCAAATGGTGCGATCACATCCGAGGTTTAAACACCACACTAATGAGCAATGCAATAAGATCCCACCATTACTAAAGGTGAATGAGAAGGATGTGATGAACGGAGTCTCGCATGAATACCAAAAGCTTAAGGGGTTCTACAAAGGAGTTTTGAATCTAGGACCCGATTACATTCGTAATGCGAAGACAGAGGAATGGCTCACATGTGGGCACATCAGCGTGCATGAGTTGGATTAAAAAGGAAGCTGAAGAAAAGTCTAACTTAAAGACTTCGCTGTAAACAAAAGTGCTTCCTGGGAGACAACCCGAAATGTTATTTAATTTTGTTATTGAGTATGTCTTCCCAGACTTCAATACGGCGTATCCGTTCCGCCCCATACGGCGTATTGATTGTCTGGACGTTATCAGTCTTTATTTTTTATGCACCATAAAAACATTATTGTCAGTTCTGCGAATATGTCGTATTCAATTATTTGATACGCCGTATCCACAGACTGACCCGTATTTAGTTTGTTTTAGTTTAGTTTAAATTAACCGTAGGTACCAAGATACAAATGCACCTATTTTTCCTATATTTTACGCAGGACCTCGTGAAGGAAATATCGACGAATATTGGTGGAGAATTTACGAATCTGGAAATCTTGAAGCGTTGGAGTCTTGAAACCTCAAGACGGCTGTTCAACACAAAATCTTGCTTATAAACGCAACATGAAGAATCTACCAAGAAAATATCAAGAGAGTTTCTCATTCTAATTCTTTTTAAATTCTCGTATTTAATGTTTGATATATAAAACGAGGACGTTGTATAATTCAAGTGGGGGGATGGAATTAGAATGTTTACTTGTCCTATTTTTCACACTAAAATGCTTAAATTATGCTCAAATTTAAAAAAATTTCAAGCATACTTTTGTGAAATTACTCGTTACGTAACCCGCACACAATAACCCTTGTTAAATATTGTGAGGATTTAACCTTTCCGTTCCAAATGTTTACCCAAAATCCATAAAATATGAGTGTGCCGGTGATGTTGTAGACTTTAGAACTTGGCTTGGAATATCTATTCGAGGCCACAATAATAAGTATTATGGATTTAATTGGAGTAACTTGTTTAAATTAGTAAATCTTAGGATTACAACCAAATCGCCTATACATGTTGTTTATTAACTAACTACACTGGTTAGTTAACCTCCCGTTAAACCCTTCCACTCTCATCTTTAGAGTGATGATCTACTAGAACAACCCGTAGAGCCAATCCTTTAGGAATTTACACCAACTATTTGTTTCGTTACACCCTTACACCTTAACCTACCCTGTTAGATTAAAGTTTAATTTACTGTTTCTAGTTGCTTAAAGTGTAAAGTTTGTATTTCTCGAGTTTTGTCATTTTCTATCTTTGGTGCGGTTGGAAATTTGCACATTGCAAATAGGAATGTATATTAGTAGTCAAAGTTCATGTGATTTTACTACCGTCACAATTATTGGTGAAACCGAAGAACGAAGAAATTACCGAAGGAATTATCCGGAATTATTATGATGGTGAAGATGGTGAAACTACATCGAGATTTGAAGTATTGTTTAAAAAAAAGAGAAAGAAAATTTGAAGATAATCGTTTAAAAAAAGCATTACCGAAGGAATTATACGAAGGATCGATTATTCGTTGATACGTCTAAAAATCAACGATGTAGAGTATTGTACAAAGTGGAAGATATCGTCACTTGCCTTGTAAAGTATGTAAAGTTTTGGGATGATTGGGAAGTTGATCGTTACGGGAACGCCAACTTAGGTTGATTGTTTTTTATCAATGATCGAGACGTTGTAAATAGTCGTGTCTTTGTCATAATAACGGTCGGGGAAATAAGTGTCTAGCAACTTGTACTTTAGGCCTTAATCTATTTTTTTCTTGATTTTTATTTAACAACAATTTACTTCCCTCTCATATGATGATTAGCCGCTGGTTTTACGCGAATGAGGACTTGTTCGAGCGTACATGTCTATTCCGTCGTTACGGCCATGTATGCATGTCTTAGCTGCCTTGTTGGTTTACGACTTTTGGTGAAAGTTAGAAGGTTCCTACCCTATATCATTCTTCATCCTAACCGTTGGTTAAATTCGAATGAGGATGTGATCGAACACACATGTCTATTCCGTCGTTACGGCCATGTATGTGTGCTTCAGCTGCCTTGTTGAAGTGAAACTTCTGGTGAAAGATTGTAGAATGATCAATCGTAAGCCTTTCCATACAAAAACCCATATTTACCTTTATAAACTTGTTACTCCTTGGATTTAGTGGTGGAGATGTGTATCCTTTCCAAGCTTATGATAGAATACTCGTCACAACCGAGCAATTGAGCGAATTAGTTACATATTACCACATAGATTAGTTGTGTGATTTGAGTGTTTACATCTTCTTATTTCGTGAGGTGTTTGGTTGTGTATTTGTAATAGATCGAATAAGTGCTTTAACGGAAAATATCCTTAAGAGATACATATTTATAAACTTCTAAAGGCTACTTGAGGACAAGTAGGATTCAAGTGGGGGGTATTTGATGACATCAAATAACGTCTATTTTATAGCATCATTTATCCCACGATATTAACCCATTTTATATAGTTATTGCAAAGAATTGTTACTTAATCATTTATATTTAAGAATTGCAGTAATTATGGAGTAATTGGTGAAAGATAGCAAAAGGCGCACATTTTGGAGCTTAAATGAAGATATTTTGAGGATAACTAATTCTGAAGACCAATACGCCGTATCCATCAAGGAAGATACGGCGTATCCGTGCCTGCACTCACCAAAGACCACAAATGGAATAAAGATCAATACGTCGTATCCAGAGGACTCAATACGCCATATTCAAGATATGGAATCAATATAATATTCTAGAAGATATCAAACGTGGTCCCTACTCCAAGAAATCCCCAATATGCCGTATCCAATACATGGATACGCCGTATCCAACCGACTTCCAGACCTTATAAATAGAAAACTCAAAAACGAGTTTTAAGTGTGCTAGATCATATTTTTGATACCTAAACCACAAAAGTCGATTTTCAGAAGAGAAAAAGAGCAGAAGAGGTCGAGCAACGTATTCAATTCCATAGGAGACATCGTGTAATTCCATATACTTTTGTAATCGTTTAGTTTTTGGTATCATTCGTTAACTCGGTTAGTTTACCTTGGCTAAATTATTACTCTTGTATTTATTATGACGTTTGAAGGCTAATACCTTCGGGTATTAGCCATTATTATGAAGATCTGAATGTTTGGTATTTGTTTATATCGATTTCTTGATTTATCGTTGAGTGCTTGTTTATGTTTATCAATTTATACTTGTTTACGCGCTTTTGTATGCGACCTATCATTCAACTGGATCTAGCAAAGTAGACCAAGCGGATCTAGAGTCCGGGATAGCTCTCCATATAGTAATTTATACATCTAGAATAATAGTTACACAAGTATTGTCCTTCTAAGTCTGTGTCTAGGATACGCTTCGGGCTTAACTAGTTAATTGGATATTGCCGATGGTTTATTGATCGTGTTGACTAGCAGGTGACCTAGATAATTCAACAAATAACGTTCTGATTCCATTGGATAGTTGGACAAGTGGACTACTAGTGTATAGATTGCCATTAAGCGGTAAGTGGGTAAAGTCTCTATGAGCTAGGGTTTAACAAGATCACCATTGCTTTAATCCCTAAGATAGATTATAATCAGCAAATAAGGATGCTTTATGCGGATGCTTTAATTGTGACAGAATTAATGTGTCTAGGTCTTAGGATGATGTAACGCCTAAGTCTTAAGAATGATATGCCACCTCGAGAGAAGAAATCATTGCACTTAATAAACAAACCAACATTCTAATCGGATTAATAATGGTTAATACAATTTTCTTATATAAGGTTTGACCGCTCTTTTATCTTTTGTCTATTAGCTTACGTGGGTAACAATGTCTTGAATTGATTGTAGTCACCTACCAAACCGTGTCAGTCTCTTAGGCTGAAAACCCCCCTTTTCCCATTAGAATTAAGATTTAGACTGACATAGGTTTGACTTAGGATTAAAATAGAATTAAAATAGATTAGATAACCAAAATATTAATTAAATTGATAGATTTAACCTCGCTCTTAGTGATCAACACCCTACTTACCACGAAACTTCTACCGATCGGGTACACTGCCCGTTAAAGTGTTGTTTTTTGTTTAGTCGGCAAAATATAAATTTAAAACTTGAAAAAATAAAATATACACCACACAACGACACATTAGGTATCAACTTGTACAACTAGCGTCTAGACATCACCATAATCACAAAAGTACAACTTTAAATTAAAGTTTTTGAAAAACTTACTTGTTTGACGAGTTTGGTTCGGTCGTGACGCGCGAATAAAACCCAAAACCTTGTTTCTACAACCCGAAACTACTAGCTACCAACCCAATAATATATTCTTAACCCGTGTTCTTGAAAAATTCTTCAAAATATTTATTTCTTGTCTTCCTTGTGGCTCGTCCGAATGTAGAGAGAGAGAGTGAGAGATAAATTTTTGTTGTTGTTTTGAAAATGAGAGAATGATGAAAAATTTGTTAAGGTGGAGGAATAAATGTGTACCAAGTGAACATACTAGCAAGATTTTAGCCTTCTTGTCTCTTCCTATCTCTTTTAGGCGTCTAAGCATCCTAGGAGGCCTCGGGTCTTCCTTTTTGTGTCGGGATCACTTAAAAATTCAACTTTCGTCTATTTAAAATGTCAACCAAACTTATTTTTCATTCTCATCGTGTTTAAAATCGTTTTCCCATAAACCTAGGTTATTCATACGACACCTATCACATTAAATTGATACAAAATCCATTTTGAGCCGTTATCGGCCGACCCCAGACCGAAAACATAATTTTTTGACAAAACCCAACTGAACCTTGATCATCCATTTAAAAATACTTCAAATCACAAAATATGGCTGGACAACTTATGTTCACCCAAAATTTCACCTTTTTACGACTGTTACCATCTTTTATCGAATTTCACGAAAACATCTGTTTTTCTGATAACTTTCAATTCTCCCACACACGATTTATGATTTAAATCACGTTATTTCATTATTATGAATTTATAAATTAAATAAACCCATTAACACATTCCCAAATTTATTAATCTCCACACTTAAATAAACTGTCGTGCTGGTACGCGTTGCGTGATGATTTTTCGCTAAACGCGGGAAGACTTCCTGGAAAGCACTGAAACCTCAGAACCACTCTAAAACAGAAAGACAATTCATAAATGATTCATTTACGAACTCAGAACTTCACCAAATTCCTGGTTAAACCGAAACCGCTTTTACGCAAAATAGCCAACAGAAAACAACTTTTCAGCTTTCATCAGGAAAACTAACAAGATTAAAAGACTTCAAAATATAAAACTATAATGTATTATACTCCCCCCGTCCCATTTTTATTGTCCACGTTTCCTTTTTGGGATGTCCTAATTTAATTGTCCACTACTAAAAATAGATAGGGAACTTTGATCAAGTTTACTATATTATCCTTGATTAAAATTATAATTACAAACTTCAAAGAAAACTTAAAATAATTAGCTAAGGGTAAAATTGTCTTTCTGTCAAAAAGTAAGAAAGAGAAAGCAGTAATAAATGCATTTTTCTTAAACTGTGTATTTTTTGTCGGGGGACAATAATTTTGGGACAGAGGGAGTAATACTTAACCCTGGAAATATATCTGGTTATCACAGTCTCACCCCCTTAAAGGAATTTCGCCTCGAAATTCAACTCATATCATCAATTCACACACTAACAGGAAATTTCCTTCCTTACAAAATCACATCGATCACTAGGATTTAGTCTTTTCAAGCGAGGTTTCTTACGATCCCTCTAAGGACTAAGTTTCTCCACTGTCCAATCCTACACTTTCTCACGGTCAATCCATATCCGATCACAAAAATTTCGATAGCCTCACAAACTATCTCTTAAATTTACAATTTCTCAAACTTAGGTCTCACTGTCTCAGTCGGGTGTCATGATACGCTCCCGTCCTCGACGTGACGACAAATCTATCAGAATTGGCATTGCTAAATATTTTTGGTAATCCAACCAACAAGACTAACCCTACGGGGTATACGTCCTTCACAATACGGCTCATACTCTTTCTTACTAATACTTACTCATTTAAAATCCCTAAGTACTTTACTTGGTCAACAATCCTGGCTCTACCTATCCTAGGAAGGCCGTTCTAAAATCTGAACCACATCATTCCATACTTTAAACTTTTCCAAATCAATCATACTCAATGGTGTCTTAAATCTCTCCTCACTTAGGTAGATCAAAATACCTCTCAAAAACTTACATAGTCAAAAGTATGATCAGGTCTCCAATTGATCATCACAACTCTTTTCAATACTCCCCGTGACCATCCACGGTCTATTGCCTCCTATTATATCTCCTAACCAGACGGTATAATTGGTCAGCCCGAATACATTTCGAGCTCACAGAACATACTACTACTACATCGCACGCCCCATCCTAAAAGGAAGTGGATATCTGCTCTATCACGAGTAACCAATCGAAACTCATTCGCACACGGCAAAACTACGCTCTCAAACTAACACGAAACAACACAAAATACCGCTATCCATGAATTATCAAACAAAATTTTCCTTCATTAATACAAAACGGTTTCAACGCAAACAACCTAATAACTAAAATGATTTGATATAACTACTAGCATACAAGGAAACTTTTCTAATCATAACCGACACTAACCGATGCTACCCGGTTTAGTGATATACATAAAAACTACTAGCCTAAACCTCATATACTCTACGTACCTCCTCGAGGCTCCTGCCCTCTCCTCATACTATCTAAAACCTCAGCTAACTCTAATCGCGCACGCCTCTCCTCAACAAGCTGTAATCGTAAATCCCGGTTCTCTCCTTGCATATCACTAATGACATGCCATAGAGCTGCTCTCTGTGCATCCGTCTGATCTGCCCACAACTCTAGGGCTAACACTGGTCTCCATATCTCTCCAAATGTCACTGCGACCCGCTCTTGCTCGTACTCTAAGCTCCTAAACCGGCACATCTGAGAGAAAATCTCATCCCTAACCGCCCCCGACCTAGCAAATAACTCTCTTATGTCCCTATCGTACCTCTTAAACAGATCAAGCGATAGCTCCTCCAATCGTACTGCATGATCACTAATCAATCTCCCCTGCATTTGAACTTGAGCTCCCAGCTCAGTCAGAAATCCACCAGTTGAGCAATGCAATAAGATTCACCATACTAAAGGTAAATGAGAAGGGATTGTGATGAACGGAGTCTCACATGCATACCAAAAGCTTAAGGGGTTCTACAAATGAGTTTTGAATCTAGGACCCAATTACATTCGTAATGCGAAGACAGAAAAATGGCTCACACGCGGGCACATCAGCGTGCATGAGTTGGAATAAAAAGGAAGTTGAAGAAAAGTCTAACTTAAAGACTTCGTTGTAAACAAAAGTGCTTCCCGGGAGACAACCCGGAATGTTATTTAATTTTGTTATCGAGTCTGTCTTCCCAGACTTCAATACGGCGTATCCGTTCCACCCCATACGGCGTATTGATTGTCTGGACGTTATCAGTCTTTACTTTGTATGCACTTTAAAAACATTATTGTCAGGTCTGCGAATACGCCGTATTCAATTATTTGATACGCCGTATCCACAGACTGGCCCGTATTTGGTTTGTTTTAGTTTAATTTAAATTAATCGTAGGTACCAAGATGTAACATTTCTGAATTTAAGATCAATATTTAAACCGAGCCCTAATTAGATTTTCTAAATTTTATAGAAATTATTATTTTCGCTTATAGCCGATTTAGCAAAAATCGTCGTTTTAGCGATTTACGAATCGTGCCTTGAATATTTATCCATTTTAACGTTTGAGAAATCAATAATTCCATATTTTAGCTTCGAGCGCTTATTTATTTTTCATTTTAATACTTTTTGACTTTTATCCGCGTTTGGCCAAAACTGCGTCAAAATAGTGTTTTTTTTAAAATTTAACATTTTAATTAAGTGTTTTAACACAAAATAATGTAGTGTATATTTTTAGAAAAATAAAAATAAAAATATAACCAAACACCCCTTATATTTTATTAGCTCCTACAATAAGTCAAACCAAACACTCTCTTACATTTTTTTTATATACACTTTGAAGATAACTATGAAATACTGTCATTGGCTAATCTTAAACCTTGTTGTCCACTGGTATACATTTCTTGATTTATTAAATCACTAGTTGGATTTCAGAAATAATACTTTGAAACGTTGTAACACTACTTTTCCTACTAAAATATTACTTGAACTATTTCAATACTGCTTTTACTTAAACCTATGAATTCACCAACATTAATGTTGACGTTTTGCGTGTATTTGCTTAGGTTATTGTTTTGTTAGCTGAGCATTGGGAGCATTTGGATGCGCGGATATCAAAACATTAAGGACTCGGTTTTTTCACATTTGTTTAACATTTATCTTTAATTCAATTGAGTCTTGTTTTGAACGCTTGTAACTTTTGTTAACATGAAAATTATTAAGGAGCTGAATTACTCTGATTTATTTAAATGCGAATGTGGACATTTTATTAAACGTTCTTTTGAGGCTCGTATTCTGTAACTTGTGTTATGAACTATGAAGTACCACCATGTGGTATTACGCTACGTTGTTGTGATTTGTGGGTTGTTACAGATTAGTATCAGAGCATGTTATAGAGAACTAGGTCGTTTTCAAAACCTAAAACTATACCGTTTTTGAAATTTAAGTGATCTTTACATTCGCCCGATATCCGCGCGCGGATTCTACCAGGTAACTTATATGCTCTCTTTTGCATCCTTATTGCTATAACATGGATAATGAGTATTTAACGTTTGGCCATGATTTCGCTTTCTTACACCTATTTTATGACGTCTTACTATTTACCTTATATCGGTCAGTTATATAAATATTGACCACTCCGACTATCGCGTACTTCTTGCTTTCTTTTTTTCTCCCTCGAACATCAATACTAGCATCATATAAGGATACCCGTATTTATATGAGCTACCTTCTTTTAATATCTTATGCTCATCTTCTGGATTGCCTCTATTTATATAGAAGTGATTTGTGTGAGTTTAACTATTTACGGTCGTTGTGTCGCCTTGGAGTTATGGCTAACGTATGATTATAATTTGGATCGTGGGTACGCCTACCTGCATGTTGTGTATAATTTAGCGATGCTTTCAATCGAGCTTGATTTGATGCCTGTGCTAATCTAAGCCTAAAGGCGAAATCGTCTACCTAATGAAAATTACTTACATATGTGTATAATACTATGGAACGTCTTAATGAGTTCATTGAATTTGATATATTATGAGCGATGCGATGATCTCCGAAACACTTAGTCGACTTTACTTTAATTCCTTTTGATGGTAGTTTGTCAATTTCGCTAGTTATTTTATTATTCGACTTCGAGTTTGAACACTCTCCTTATATTTTTGAATCGCATATATTTTTTCATAATCTATCACTTTGAAGTTTTCCAGACGATGGGAATACTACTTTATCTTGTTACCTCGGATCGTGCCGTCTTTTGGCACTTGACTTTGGAACGCGATTGACTAACGTCTTTTTATTCTTCTCGTTACTTGTTACGATTTTGAAGAATCATGTCGTTAAGAAGACACCCCTTTTTACTTAATGTAGCATTTGATACTTGTTGGGATTTTATTTTGGTGTCTGCCATACTTACAGTAGGTATGATTTATAATTCATCTTATTGAAATGAATTGGACGCTTCTATTTGTAATAAAGAAATTATAAACGCCAATCCATAAGTTCATAATTATGTACTTTACTTGGATTGGGAGCCTCTTTATGTAAGTGTTGAATATGAATGAGTGGGCTTATGTGTGTCCGACAAAGCGTTCGTTCGTCTATACGATTCTCACTTGGGCTATGAAACCACTTTCGACTTCGTAATTGTTATTGGATTTTTCCGAATGTGTATCGACCGCGCGACCTTGAATAGCTAAATAAGTAATGGAATCATTAACCGCTTCCTAAGATATTGACGAAATTGTTATATTCTTGTTTCCAATGTCGTTTTCTTCGATCTGTATTTTATCCTTCTTTTCAAGGATTCTCACCACATTCAGTCCGTTCACTCATGTTTATTGCATATGTTTGATACTTTGACTTTTGTTCATTCAATTTTCATTGGAAACCTCAATGAGGACCTGTATATATCTTCATCTCTTCATGAGTAAACCGTAGACGATTAAGGGGAATTGAGCACCGGGACGGGACGCTCCCTAAAGGGGTAGATAATGTAACATTTCTGAAATTAAGATCAATATTTAAACCGAGCCCTAATTCGATTTTCTAAATTTTATAGAAATTATTATTTTCGCTTTTAGCCGATTTAGCAAAAATCGTCGTTTTAGCGATTTACGAATCGTGCCTTGAATATTTATCCATTTTAACGTTTGAGAAATCAATAATTCCATATTTTAGCTTCGAGAGCTTATTTATTTTTCATTTTAATACTTTTTGATTTTATCCGCGTTTGGCCAAAACCGCGTCAAAATAGTGTTATTTAAAAAATTTGTACATTTTAATTAAGTGTTTTAACACAAAATAATGTTGTGTAAATTTTTAGAAAAATAAAAATAATATATAACCAAACACCCCCTTATATTTTATTAGCTCTTACAATAAGCCAAACCAAACACTCTCTTACATTTTTTTTATATACACTTTGAAGATAACTAGAGATATAGTTCCCATATATATAAGTGTGGACCCTCATTTAAACTCTTATAAAAAAAAACACGACATAACTAGAAAACAAAAATCTCCATGCTCTCTCCCTCTCTGCTTATTCAAGAAAACCAATCATCAAGATCATCATCAAAAATTTTCTTTTCAATTCCAATCATTCCCATATTAATCCTTATCATTCTCCACAAGAATAAACAACATGCAAGAAGATTTCAAGAGTCTTGGATTTTTAAATTTTTATTGATTATGAGTATAATTGGTGTTGCAAAGGTTTAAATATAAAGGTTTTTGCAAGATTTGGAGTTGTTAAAAGCTTGGGTCTTATAAAAATTGGGGTGTTGGTGCTCGGCTAAAACAAGAACCACAAGGAGGGTTTTGTTTAATCTTTTTCCTCTTCTTCTATTGTGTTTGTAAGTATCTTTGTTACCTTTTTATGTTGATTTAATTGTATGATCATTGCATGTATTTGATTTTATATCAAGAATCCATAGATCTTAGTGCATGTGTTAGATTGAGTGATCGGATGAATTGGATTATTGAAATTGGTTTAGATGATGGAGATAGGTTAGATTAGGCATGATTGGAACTTGTGGCGAAGTGGAAATCGCGTTTGGAAGGGTTTTTGGTTAGGCAAATTAATGCAGAAAATCGGACAGCCCCTTTTGGGTGTCGGGATTATTTTCAATCTGATTTTAGGCTTTTGAATATGGTAGAGGATGTCCTTAGCTTCGAGTCGATGTAGTAGTCCGACGAAACTCTTAAAATAACGAAGCGTTTTGGCTGCCCATTTTAAGTTGGGAAACTTATATGGCTTCCAATTCAGCTCAATGTAACAATATTGCTTAATTTTCTGCAGATTTTGTAAAGGGAATTTTAGTTATTTTCAGTCGAGAAGAGTTTAATATTGGTTGTGTAGACAAAGTTTGGTGAACAAAATCAAGATTTTAGGTCTCTCTTTTGGTTCTTGTGGTGTTCGGCCAAAAATCAAACCCAAAAGGGTTTGATTGTGTTATTTTACTAGCCATTGCATTGTGATTGTGAGTCTTCTACTTTTCCTTTTTCATTCATTTGATTGTTCATTCAATGCATGTATCTAATTTTGTATCGAGAATCCATGGAAGTTTTTGCATGTTGCGTTTTTGAGGTTATTGGTAGTTTTAGTTAATTTGTCATGATTAGTAATGGTGTTAGGATAGTGTAAGTATGTAGGCGATGTTTGTGGTATGAGAAATTGGAGTTTTGAAGGGGTTTAAAGCTACCCGTATAGGGCAGAAAATTAGAGGTCGTGTTTGGGCTAGTCGAAATTTCCAAAACTAAACTTTGCTTAACAATATGATAGAGTTTGTTATTATGAACGTTTCGGTAGGTGGATCGTCCCGTAACTCTCAAAAACGAAATTTTTATGGTCAAAAGAAGTTTAGAAAATGTTTCGCTAAATTTCTGCACTAATGAAAATATTAGTTGCTGTCAGGTTCGAAAAAGAGCATTTTTGTCATTTTCTGGTCTGTTTCGGCCTTCGGCCAAAACATGAAAGTTGTTTAAAATGTCGTTTTACTTTTCCGCGATACTTGTTAGTCTTAAAAATGCGTAATGACAGGTCGAAAAGCTTAGAATAAAATCTGCGTTTTTTATTTCTTTTTAGTTGCATCAGATCTGATATAGGGGCATTTTTGTCCTTTTATGTCTAGTTTTGGGTCTCGGGTAAAACTAACAAGTTATTTAAAATGCCGTTTTACTTTTCCGCGAGGATAACTAAGGCTAAAAACGTATGTTAACGGGTCAAAAACTTAAAAGAAATTCTGCGTTTTTGTTAAAAAGAAGTTAATTTTCTGCAGAAACTTGCAGGGGCATTTTGGTCATCTTCTGTTGGGTTTCGGGTCTCGGCTAAAACTAAAAAGTTGTCCGAAACGTCGTTTTACATCAAATTGCTTTAGAGTCCGAGTCGTGAAAATATGATTTAGCGGGGCATTTTGGACGGGTCAGATTTAAGGAAATATATATAATAAAAAGTCAAACTTGGCGAAGTTCTTTTAATGGCCAATTAGCATTATGAAGAATGAGGCGTAAAATATATTAACTAGAACTGAATTTGCAACTAATAAGAGATTCATTCACTTACGTTCACATCTAGATATCTTAATCTTCATAATGGGTCAAATTGAACAATTTTCATTAAAATTACATATTAGTCGGAATGGGTTAAAATGGAGTTAAAAATAAAGCGGATCATTTTAATGGGTATAAATAAGTAAGTTTGGCGCACTCATGTATTCTACGATATAAGATTTTATATGCGTCGAAACATATTATTTTCCTTTCTTTCTCGCGCTTATGCGACTTATGCATTTTCTTATAAGTTATGTTCTTCTAATACGCACACCATTATTATAGGTCGCGGGTGAGACGATGTCGCCATTCTTTCCTTGTTGATTTCTCGTTCGATACTTCATTGCTTCTCGGTGAGTTCATAGCCCCATCTTTTCTCTTTTAATGGTTTTTATAAACTATTTTCGGGGTGAGAATACATGCTCGTTTCACTAAGTAAACTTATTGATTTCTACTACATAAGCGTTACATGAATGTTTTACTAAAGCTTTTACTTGCTTACTACATGACTTTAATACATGGATGATACATGGTTGTTTACTCATGAGTTTACTAAAGCTTGATTTGCTTACTACATGATTTGAAATCATTGAATAGCTATTTACAAAACCGTGAGTTTTGAACATATTATTTATTTTAAATTGGACACAAGTGCTTGAAGGGTATGCTTGACCCGTTATTGTGAATTATCGACATAGAGTAGCTATTGCCAAAAGACCCTAATTTCGTGAACCGTTAATTACCTATGATGGGTAGACGCTGGTACAATTAATAGATTTATGGCCTTGACAACCCGGTCCGGGGTATGAATTCATGGCGTGATCACCCAGACAACGGACATATTGTATTAAGATTTAAGTAGGTATGAGGCAATGATACCGAACCAACAGGGGCAAATGTTGAATATTATTTATGTGTTATTATGGTCTAAATGTGTCGGTGTCACGAGCTCAATGCGAGAATTTTGTTACTTGACATTGTATTCGTTGCACTGTCGTTGGCTGATCTTAAACCTTGTGGTCCAGTACCAAATATTACTTGATTTATTGAATCACTACTTGGATTTGGGAAATATTACTTTTAAATGTTATAACGCTACTTTTTCTACTGAAATATTACTTGAATTATTTCAACACTGCTTTTACTTAAACCTATGAATTCACCAACATCATTGTTGACGTTTTGCATGTATTTTCTCAGATTATTATTTTTGCTAGCTGAGCATTGGGAGCATTCGAGTCTTATGATTTGAGAACCATGCCGACAAATTGTATTAAAGATTTTCTATCGTATTAACAAAATTGGACCTGTTTAACTCTGATATTCTAATAAAACTTATCGAATGGTTGACTTTTCAAAAGACTAAACGTCTCACTTAAAGTCATTTTCTGTAACTTGTACTTTATGCTATGAAGTAGCACCCCAAGTGGTATTCCGCTGCGTTGTGAAATTGGGGGTGTTCCAGAGTGGTATCAGAGCTCAAGTTATAGCGAACTATGTCGTTTTTAAAACATGGACTATAACTGTTTTTCGAAAAAATTTAAGAGTCTTTCACCATTGTTCGATATCCGCGCGCGCATGCTCCCCGATCCCTTATATTCTCTCTTTTGCATCTCTACTTCTATTACATGGGTAACGAGTATTTAATACATGGCTATAATTTCGCTCTCTTACGTCTATCTATGACGTCTTACTATTTACCTTATATTGGTCTGTTATATAAATATTGATCACCCTGATTTTCGCGTACTTCCTGATTTCTCATTTACTCCCCTAAGCGTTGATACTAGTATTATATAAGGATACCTATACATATGGGCTATTTTCTTTTTGATCTTCTACGATTAACTTTGAATTTTTTTTCGCGACCTTATCTTATTCTCTTTTGATTATATCGAAATTTGGCGTAGTTTGTTAATTCCACTGGTTATTTTAACATTCGACTCCAAGTTTGAACACTCTTCTTATGCTTTTGAATCGCATGTGTGATTTTGTAATCTATCATTTTGAAGTCTTCTAGTTGATGGGAATACGACTTAAACTCGTCACCTCGGATCGTGATGCCTTTTGGCACTTACCTTTGGAACGCGATTGACTAACGTCTTATTATTCTTCTCGTTACTTCTTAGGATTTTGAAGAATCATGCCGCCAAAGAGACTTCTTCTCCTCAACATAACTTTGTTTGGATCTCGTGTTTTGTTATGACAATGCTTAAGTAGGCTAATTTATAATTATCTTATTGAAATGAATTGGGACGCCTCTTCATTTGAATAAGAAAATTATAAATCACTGAACCATAAATTTCTAATTCTTATTTACATGGATTAGAACGCCTTTGGATGTAAATAACAATTTGTAAATGAGTGGGCTTAAGTGTATGTTGTTCGTACACATAGCTTTCTTTCGATTTGTAATCCATTTGTACGAATAATTCATTTTCTTCGTTCATCTAATCATTATCGTTATTATCTTCATACGAATAAGTCTTTGGACTTCTTACGGTTCTAATTTGTTCACTCGATTATTTCCAAATGTGTATCCGACATGGCGTGCGTCTCTTTTAACAAGTAATACATCCGTGCGAATCATTTATTGTCTTTTCTCTTCGAATCGCTATCATTATTGCTTTTGTACAAATGGCTATCTTGAACTTCTTTCGACTTGTAATATGTGATATGGATTTTTCCGACTGTGTATCAACCGTCGCAAACCCTATGGAGATAAGTCAAATAGAGCACTGGGACGACGCTCCCTTAAGGGGGAAAGATTGTAGCATCTCGTATTTTACGGTCAATATTTTAACCGAGCCTTAATTCTATTTCTAATTTTTATGGAATTTATTATTTTTATTTTTAGCCGTTTTAACGAAAATCGTCGTTTTAGCTAGTTACGAATCGTGCCTTGAATATTTATCCATTTTAACGTTTGAGAAATCAATAATTCCATATTTTAGATTCGAGAGCTTATTTTTTTTTTCATTTTAATACTTTTTGACTTTTATCCACGTTTGGCCGAAACTGCGTCAAAATAGTGTTTTTACAATTTTTAATATTTTAACTACGCGTTTTAAAAACAAATATTGTGGTATAAATGTTTTAGAAAATAAAAATAAAATTATAATTATAAACATAACAAGTAAACCAAACACCCTTTTTCTTTTAATTAGCTCCTATTAAACTAAAAACCAAACACTCCTTATGTTTTATTAGCTCCTACAAAGTGACAAACCAAACACCCCCTTATTATATTTTTATTTTTATAAACTTAACCCATATATAACCCACCAAATCTATTAGTAAAAAAACACACACACACAATCTTAGATAACAAAACTTTTGTGTCCCTCCCCCTCTCTACTTACTGTTCGACGACAACACAACAAGAATCACCAAAAACCTTTATCAAAAATTCCTAAATCACTTCCATTCAATCCCAAATCAATTATAAACTAAACCCTAACATTCTTTTCAATTAAAATCCATCATGCATAAGATTCCTCAAGTTTATAATTTTTCTTGATTTTTAATTTTGAAGGGTTTTGATCCAATTGAGGGTAATTAGAGTAACAAGAGTTTAATATTGGTTGTGTAGACAAAGTTTGGTGAACAAAATCAAGATTTTGGTCTCTCTTTTGGTTCTTGTGGTGTTTGGCCAAAAATCAAACCCAAGAGGGTTTGATTGTGTTATTTTACTAGCCATTGCATTGTGATTGTGAGTCTTCTACTTTTCCTTTTCCATTCATTTGATTGTTCATTCAATGCATGTATCTAATTTTGTATCGAGAATCCATGGAAGTTTTTGTATGTTGCGTTTTTGAGGTTATTGGTAGTTTTAGTTGATTTGTCATGATTAGTAATGGTGTTAGGATAGTGTAAGTATGTAGGCGATGTTTGTGGTATGAGAAATTCGAGTTTTGAAGGGGTTTAAAGCTACCAGTATAGGGCAGAAAATTAGAGGTCGTGTTTGGGCGAGTCAAAATTTCCAAAACTGAATTTTAGCTAAAAATATGATAGAGCTTGTTATTATGAACGTTTTGGTAGGTGGATCGTCCCGTAACTCTCAAAAACGAAGTTTTTATGGTCAAAAGAAGTTTAGAAAATGTTTCGCTAAATTTCTACACTATTGAAAATATTAGTTGCTGTCAGGTTCGAAAAGGGCATTTTCGTCATTTTCTGGTCTGTTTCGGCCTTCGGGCCGAAATATGAAAGTTGTTTAAAATGTCGTTTTACTTTTTCGCGAGGCTTGTTAGTCTTAAAAATGCTTAATGACGGGTCGAAAAGCTTAGAATAAAATCTGCGTTTTTATTTCTTTTTAGTTGCATCAGATCTGATATAGGGGCATTTTCGTCCTTTTTCTGTCGAGTTTTGGGTCTCGGGTAAAATTAAAAAGTTTTTTAAAATGCTGTTTTACTTTCCCGCGAAGATAACTAAGGCTAAAAACGTATGTTAACGGGTCCAAAACATAAAAGAAATTCTGCGTTTTTGTTAAAAAGAAGTTAATTTTCTGCAGAAACTTGCAGGGGCATTTTGGTCATTTTATGTTGGGTTTCGGGTTGATTGTTTGCGTCGGCTTGATAAAAAAGGAAAAGAAAATATTATAGAGTATTAAATAAAATGTTGTTTTGGTAATTTTGGTCCATTTTGTAAAAATGCTTAAAAATGGCTTATTTGAAGCTTACACTAATATAATAAGCTAGATATACATATTTGATTTTTGGATAAGGGTGCGTTTGGCTTGTTCGGCCGAATAAGGGTGCATTTGGCTTTGTTCGGCCCAATAAGGGTGCGCTTGGTTGCTTCAGTCCGACGCCAAAGTAGGCTCAGCCTACTTGGTTTGGTCATTGGACTTAGATTTTGGCTTATTGATTTTTGGCTTATGTATTAAGCTTATGGCTTATTTAGTTTGGTTTATAAATTTAGCTTATAACTTATTTAGTTTTTCGTCTATATTATATTAGAGCTATATGGCTTAATTTGGTTTTGGTACGGCTTATCTTTGATGCTTAAGTTTTTTTGGCCTTATCTTACTTATGAATTTGACTTTTTGATAAGCTTATGGCTTATCTAGTTTGGTTTATATATTAAGCTTATAGCTTATTTAGTTTCGGCTTATATTATAAGCTTATGGCTTATTTAGTTTTGGTTTCGGCTTATTTATGAGCTTATAACTTATGATTTAATTCGGCTTATTGGGCTAAAGGCCCATTGAGTTTTGATTTGTATTTTTGATTTATGAAAAGAAGTATGGACTAGTCATTGCTATCAGGCTAAGTATTTAAGACCATAATGGGCCATAAGACCCAATAACAAGTAAATAAATTTGTGAACTTTATAAATGGACTAAGGGAGATTTTGTTGGACTTGTCGGAGGTAAATGAGGTTATTTTGATACGTTTTGATAAAATGTGTTGAAAATATCGATGTTGTCGGAAAATGTCGGGTTTGTGAAAAAGTGTTTTTAGGATTAATGTTTTAAGACCATGTAGGAAAAAACATAAAAACATACGGTCATCCAAAATTTACAAAAGAAATTATACTTAAGACGTTGTTTAAAAAGGAGAAATATCAAGAAGTTTTATTATAAAAAGTCAATTTACTTGAGAATTTAATGAATAAAAATCTAATATCACAGAATCCGTTTTTCTTAAACATATTAATATTTATATCGGGGCTCCGATTTTAATTGTAGAAATGAATGGGTGAATCTTAAAGAAGATTCATGTCGTTGTACAACTATATGGACATAGGACATATTCAAGTAACTTGATGTTGTAATTACATCGCTTTAGCCCGATATATAATACAAAACTAATAAAATTATATTATTATTTTTATTTAAGTTAGTTGAATACTTATTACATACATATATATTAATATATATAAAAATATATATAAAAATATATATAAAAATATATATAATATATATATATAAAATATATGTGTGTGTGAGTGTGAGTTGTGTGTGTGTGAGAGTGTGTGTAATGGTATATATTTAACGTATGGATTACGAAAATATGGAATCTTTATCATCTGCTTTCGAGTTTCTACTCAGTTCTTTCGTTAGGTTTCCGTGAGTATTATTTGTAGAATTGTATCGCCAACGATTTGAGGTGTTTGAGCTTTATTGTATTGATGTCGCACTTTGCCTAAGTGTTTTTGAATCGTTTTCGCGTAATTACCACACAACCAAAATGAGATAAATGTAGATAACGAATAAAGTCTTGGTAATAAGACGATGTTTTTTATAATGAATTAAAGGAATAAGATAACGAGGTTTGAAACGATATAAAATGGAAAAGGGATTTTGGATGAAATGAGGATTTTGCGTAGTTAAGGCGAACCACTAACAATAAGATAATTTTTGTACGAGTTTTGATAAAGTAAGTATTTAATAGTCTGATGCCGGGCAACAATTGTGCCTTGCAAGTAGATTTTTTGCTTTGCCTTATTGAGTTGTGCATTTGCTTTTAGATTGCTGATTGAGGTGAGTTCACCGTTAGCCCCACTTTTTACCGTTTTCCGTTGGGGGAAAATGATACGCAAATGTGTTTTGAAATGTTTTGAATTGAAATGTGCAAAATGTGGTTTTGTTTTTGGACAAGATATGTGCTTATGACTGTTATGTGAATATTATGCATGATATTGATCGGATAGTACGCCTACCCAGTTTGTGAGATTATGGATTAGATGGTATGCGACTCAACCCAGTATTTTTTGTGATTATTAGAGCGGATAGGTACGCCTACCCAAGTTTGTATGAGGTCCTGCCCTAATATTAGTGCTCCAGCTGGTAGGCCCTTTAGGTGTGTAAGTGACATATGGTGATTGACTAGTGTAGGATGATATGTCTTGAATTGTTTGCGTATATTCACTGTCATATAGCACTATGTCCATTTGTTGAAATTATTGCAGAACTTTTTGGGAATTAAAGGTCATACCATAACGAGCTCACCAACATTATTATTGACGTTTGTCAGTATTCATTTTTTTAGTTGTGTCAAATAAAAGGGCATGATTAATGGTACTATAAAGAGAAAAGATGTAACCTACGGGGGGCTGGGTTGAGATAGGTTTTGAATATGTAAATAATCAAGTATAACTTAAAAAAATGTAAGTAAACTCAAGTTTTATGATTATAAATTGTAAAGTGTGTGATCTTGTATCTTGTGCGATGAATGGTATCGTCGCATCCCGTGTTTCCGCTACTGACGAGGTGTGACAGATGGTAACAGAGCCCAGTTATAAGAGAATGCCAATTTTTTATAAAATAAAAGCGCAACTATAACCAAAGAGTGAAGTCGATTTTTTTAGTAAAACCACCGAACATGGCGGAAGTCAAATAAGCCCGAGCATTCGATGGAGAATTTATCCTATAATACGCATAGCCTAATCAACTATGCTTAATTCAGGAAAGACTATGAAATGATTGGCTTACTTTTCTAAAGTTATGTTAGATGAGGGAAAGGATGTGTGAGTAATGTGACCACATGAAAATGATAGGTTGTAAAGTGATGAGAACATACTGCGATGTACGATTGAGATTATGTTAATTTTAGGATTGCCATGCTGCCTTAGTAGTAGTAGAGTAGGATGCCTCGAGAGTGTAAGTGAAATTGTCGCAGATAGCGATGATTGATTGATTGATTGATAATTGGTCATGCTTACCATAGTGTGGTGCGTGTGCCTTGACAATTTTTGTGGATAGTCGCAGGTAGCGACGTGATTTGAGAATATGTTTTTGTAGATATGTGTTTTAAGTGAATGACCAGTTGTGCCTGTTCGTTAACTGAACCTGGTCGTGATTATTTAATTCATAATCTATACTGAATATATTTAACTATATATATGATGATAATTACTATATAATATATATAGATATATATAATATAAATATATATATATAAATATATATATAAAGATATATTATATATACGTTAACGAAACGCAAATATCAATGCAATAATGATGGTTGTATAAGTAAGCAAAATGATGCTGATAAAATTGAATAATAATATTTTTATAACTTAACCCTTTAATCATGTTATTAACAGGAAGTATACCCCAATGTTTGTTGACCCAGAGAGTTTCCACCCAGACTGACGGAGGCTCAGAGCTCCAAGTGCTATACCACTTCCAGATGATCCCTATGATGCCATTAGTAGGCATATATGGATTGGACGACACTGGCTGCCGAGCCTTTCGAGGACCTTATAGATTTTGAGACACAGAGTTACCCCTCATAGTATCACTACCTAAATCACTATCTGAGAAGTTAACCCCATCCGTGTCGGTCTTATTCTTCCTTTAGACCTTGCGATTCTGTGCGTGTTCTACCTGCGATGTCATTGGTCCTCTCTGCCAGTATTACAGAGGTGGTAGCTATATCTAAGTCCGCGTTCCGTAAGAGGTTATCTGTGTCACCACCAGACCTTCATTCACGGAAGCGTTATCGAGGTACGTCTGAGTTAGTAGAGGATAGTGAGGAGGATGAGGAGATAGATGAGAGTTGATTCAATATGTGTGTGTGTGACGCAAAGGACGAGGGGATCTACTACAGAGGAGAGGATCCTCTACGGGACGAGGGTCCTTGCTACGGGGGTCGAGGAGCCCCGATATGGATAATAGAGTTATGGTTTAGATGATGAGAGTCATGGTATGGATGATGAGAGTCGTGGTTAGGCGATGAGGGTCATAGTGTAGAGAGATAGTCTTGGTTTAGAGGAGGAGGAGGAGGCTATACCTGGGGTCAGTAGCAGGTAGCTCCGGTTGTGGGGATGACTGTGAGTGCGCCTTTAGGACTTGGGTATGGAGCGTTGAGGCACCGAGAGTTAGCATTAGAGAAGGGTGATGTATATACAGTACGTTTGAGGTCGAACATGGTTCTGGATCAGCACCAGAGTCTAAGAGATCTGAGAGGGTCTCAGCATTTAGACAACCCACACTTACCACATGGATAGACCCGAAGGACGGTATGATTTATATTGATATTCCTACTTACCCACCACCAGCACCACCTGTACAGAAACCACCTCACCCTGAAAGTAAAAAAAAATAAAAAAGTAAGGAAAAAAAAATAAAGTAAGATAACAATAAAGACCGTCCCTCCTCAAAGTGTATGCCAGGTATAACTTACCTCAAACTCCAACACCATTGGTTTGTACCTTAACCAATTACATCAACCTATGGGTACCATTGACTGCACCAACACCTTAACTCACCTACTAGGCTGAGACTGAGGGAAACCTTACTGATGCTGGGAGCACAATACGAGATGTAGAGTGGGGAATGATTCCCCATGATCATCGACGTACATTATTGAGGGAGTTATACGCCTGCTCTAGTTGAGAGGTACATAGGGATATAGGAGGAGTTAATTACTAGTTGGGGGCGTTTAGGATGAATTTTCTCTCAAAGGTACCGTATTATGAGTCTTAGAGTACGAGTAAGAGTGTAAGCCCTGGAGTAAGTAGCCGTCAGACGTATGCACAGAGCGCAGCTCTGTGGCGATTGCCATCAATGATCAACAGGAGAGAACCAAGATATATAGTTATAGCATACTGAGGAGAGGACGTGACGATTAGATATTGGCTAAGGATTGTTGACAGAATGAGGATAGGTCAGTAGCCCCGAGGAGGTACGTAGAGTTATATGAGGTTTAAGGTTAGTAAGTTTTTATGTATATCACTAAACCGGGTAGCAACGGTTAGTGTCGGTTATGATTAGAAAAGTTTATTTGTTGTACAGGTAGATATAGTGAATCATTCTATTACTAGGTGATTTGTATTTAAATCTATTTGAGTTAATGAAGGTGAACTTTTGTTTGATAATACTGGATAGCGTATATTGTGTTGTTCGTGTTAGTTTTGAAAGCGTTAGTATTTTGCCCGCATGTGAAGTGCGTTGCGATTAGTTGCTATGGTAGAGCGGAAACCTACTTCCCCTTTTAGAAGTGCTGCATGTAGTTTATATGATTCTTTGTAGCTTGTAATGTATTTGGGCTGACCAATTATACCATCTGTCTAGGAGATATAATAGGAGGCAATAGACCGTGGATGGTTACAGGGAGTATTAGAAAGAGTTGTGATGATCAAATGGGAGACCTGCTCATACTTTTGACTGTGTAAGTTTTTGAGATGTATTTTGATCTACCTAAGTGAGGAGAGACTTAAGACACCGTTGAGTAGGATTGATTTGGAAAAGTTTAAAGCCTGAAATGATGTGGTTTAGATTTTAAAACGGCCTTCTTAGGATGGGTAGAGCTGAGATTGTTGACCAAGTAAAGTTTACTTGGGGATTTTGAATGAGTAAGTATTGGTAAGAAAAAGTATGAGCCGTATTGTGAAGGACGTAACCCCGTAGGTTTATCTCGTTTTTGGTAACCGAAAAGGATTTAGCAATGCCAATTCTGATAAGATTTGTCGTCACATCGAGGACGGGAGAGTATCCTACACCGACGAGGCTAGGAGACCTAAGTTTGTGAGAAATTAAAAATTTAAGAGATAGATGTGAGCTATTAAAGTTTTGTGATCGAAAGGAATACTGTGAGAAAAGTGAAGGATTGGGACAGTGTAGAGACGCTAGATCTTTAGAGGGTCGAAGAAACCAACTTGAAAAGACAAAATCCTGGTGATCGATGTGATTATTGTAAGAATGAAATTCCCAATTAGAGTTGAGGATTGATGATATGAGTTGAATTTCGGGGAAAAATTCCTTTAAGGGGGTGAGACTGTGATAACAGGTAATATTTCCAGGGTTAAGTATTATAAGTATGATTATATTTTGTATTTTTGAAAGTCTTTTGATCTTTGTTAGTTTTCCTGATGAAAGCTTAAAAGTTAACTATTCTTTTTGCTATTTTGCATAAAAGCGGTTTTTAGTTTTACCGGGAATTTGGTGAAGTTCTGAGTTCGAAAAATGAATCATTTATGTTTCTCTTTTTGTTTTAGAGTGGTTTAGAGGTTTTTCCAGTGCTTTTCGGAAGTTTTCCCGCGTTTAGCTAAAAATCGTTACGCGCCCGTATCGCACGACAGTTTATTAATAGTGTGGAGATTTATTTATGATGGGGAAGTGTTAATGGGTTATATTATTAAATAAATTCATAAATAATGAAATAACTGTATATATTAAAAAATCGTAAATTGTGAGTGTGAGATTTGAAAGTTACGAGCTTACCAACATTATTGTTGACGTTTTCGGGTATCATTTTCAAGTGTGTCAAATCAAAGGTATGTGAATGGTACTGGAAGAGAAAAGATGTAACCTACGAGGGCTGGGTTGAGATGGTTTTGATAATTGTAATATGTCTAGTTTTAACTTGTAAAATGTAAGAAAACTCAAGTTTTTAGATGTAAATTTAAAGTTAGTGAACTTTTAATCTCTATGTGGCTATGGAAAGGAGTTGTCCGCATCCCGTGTTTTCGCCACTGACAGGGTGTAACATTTTGAGTGTCTTCTCGAAATTAATGAGCAAATCGTTCCTCGATTCATTCTTGAATTCTATAGTCAATACCGTGTCAACTATATTCTTGAAGGTCAAATGTTAATCAAGTTTTTCATTCAAGATCAATTCTTTTCTTACACTCTTAAAGAGTTTGGTCAAATTCTTGGTATTCCTTTTAGCGGTCAATGTTCTTTTTTGTTATCCCACGATATAATCCAAACACAACTTATTAATAAGCACCAATAAGCAAGAAATAAGAAGAAATCTTAGAGAGAGAAAGTAGAGAGAGAAACAAGAAGAAGATTAGATAGAAAATGGTGAGTTACAATAGATGGAAAAGTAACCAACACCCTTCACCAAGTGTGGTGAAGGGATATTTATACCCATACCTTGCTAGCTTGGCACTTGGGCTTTCTAAATGGGCCGGGCTTGGTTTAACTTGGGCTTTGAGCCCGAAACACGGACAATATTAGATTACAATCCAAGCCCGTTGAACCCGACTAGCCTATTACAATACAAGACCTAGTTTGACTTTCTAAGACCGATAACATTCTTGTTTGACTTAATATAATTAAGGCTAACAATCTCCCCCAATGTTGAGGTCTCTTTCTTCAAACTCTATGTAGACCACCGATGACATCGAAGATAAGGAGCTTATGACGTTATATACATTGCCTTGATATGGTCCTATGACATTGTTGATAACGGCTTGTTTCATACATGCATTGTGATCCATAAGTTTGAGCCTTTAGCTTTTGACTTTGAGTTCCTTGAGATCGTTATCTTGCATCGTCTCATTGACTTAATCATCTTGATTTGACTTCCTTGATCAACTGTGCTCTTGACCAACAAGCTCATAACCTTGTTACATCTTGTTAGACAGATGATTCTAAGTCAAAAACAAACTTCCCAATATACAGAATTCTTAAATTACTTTGAAAGCTTGAGGTATGAGCATGTTAGGTTTTATAATCCGACTTTGTTGGAATGAGGCTGCCACCGCCTGTCGTCTTATACTGAAATAAAATAGATTACAATAAAAGATGAATATGGAATTGTCATTCATCTTGACTTCGTTAGCTTTAAACCTCCAGTTTCCCATTTTATAGTATAAATACTATACTTGTGATCAGATAAGTTCAAAGAATCTTTTTGACAGGGTTCCAGCTCAAGCGTAGGAGTCTTCTAACACTGATGTATTAGAACACCAAGCAGACAACACGGTAAAGTAAAAATCAGATAGTTACTATCTTTCTTGATATAGTCGTCAGTACATTTACTGGACCAAAATCTATATCCAGATAGCACAAGCTCGATTCATATAGAAAGTTGCAAGATCAACTACCAAGACTTGTTTGATGTTGGAGCATCACGCAAGATTTCCAATCTTCACTATGAATACTTTAAGTATCACTCCGGATGTCTAGCAAATCTCAAGGATAATTCGTAGGACTCTTTTGTTACAGCTTGTGAACATTGAGGTGTTCAACAAGTGTATTTTTGGACATTGTGTCCTAATGATATTTATATTAGATCTCTTCTAGGCTCTAGACTTGATTTTTGGTGCACTTTTAGGTATTCGTAAATCGAGCTGGAGCAGACTGCCACCTATTCAATAATTAAACAAATCTCAGAGTGAGATGCAAAGATAACGTGTGAATCTCCATGACAAATGAACAAGTTTCTTTTGAGAGAAACCTTGAATGGCAGTGAAGTGTATGTGCTTGCATCACTGGTCCATGATGGACTTTCTCAATATCAACAATCATCTTTGGATTTTGATGGATTATGTATTACCCATTTTCTCCTAAGGTGTATGAGGGCTTCTTTCTTTTTTACCCTTTATCCAACATTCTTTTTAATTCTTCACCCATCAATACTTACCAAGACGTCATTACAACACCTTGTTGTGATTTGTTTCCAGTGTTAGCTCAATCTTAGTCGGCATTCTTCCCCTTAATACACAATCATCATCCAATCATACCTAAGGACTGCTAAAATTCTAACTATGGAATGTCCCCTTGGGTAGATCCCTCGCGGTTCTGGTTGGATCGTAGGACTTTATTCCTAACCTAACCACCTTATGACTTTCATAATCGTCAGTGAAATTAATAGGTTGTTGGTATAAAAGATCGAACCATAAAACCTGTTTCTAACAATGTTATTTTCAATACCCCCCTACATATGTGCTCTAATTCCAAATTGTTTAGCACATGAAAGGAAAGAGGTAGCACTATAGAGTACTTAAAGATCACTATCGACATAAGCATATTTTAATCACATTATCTCCCCTTATTAATAAATAAAAAAATATATTAATGAAATACAATTGATTAAATTTGACATGAAAAATTCCATTGGGAAAAAAATAATACTACGATATTGCATGAATTCATTTTCCTGATAGTCCCCTTCAACAGTATATTGGGATACTAATATTTAATTAAAAGTTGCCATTAGAATGAAAAATTGATATGGACACCACAAAAGTTGAAGACGGAGTGAGATGCCCTTAGTGACAGTGTTATATTAATAATTGACATTAAAGTTTCCCACATTTTAATTTCACAAATGTGTTTGGATACATAAAATTGACATTTACGATTAGATGTACCGACACATTAAAAGCTTTTGTTTTAAAATCTCCCCCCATCAGAAATTGATTTACCATAAAATGACATTTCTACATACTAAATAATTCTTTTGAAATTATTCGAGGAAGGGAGTGTTGAACCACAATTTTAACAAATACCACTTTTAATAGGAAAAATACCACAAATTCTATTGTAACATTGGACATGAAAAGTTTCCATTTGAAAAATTGTGTTTCAACGATTTTAAGAAACACAAGATAGAAGACATCTCTACTATTTTTAGAGTAAGCGCACGAGCGTACACTACCATATAACATTCGGACCGAGTTTAAGTACTGAAATGTACATAAGTCATTGAAGAAAAAGTTAAAAATGACAAGTTTTGAAAGCATTTTTTAAAACCTCGCACGAACTCATTTACACGCCCATGTCGATGTTAATCGACATTTTTAGGTACGTAAATGTTTCGTTACCAAAGACATGTCGAGAGATTATATTTGGTATTTTGAATTATTTTTATTATATTAATATATAATTTTTTTTACTTTTTTTATTTTTATTTTAAAAAAAAAATCAAAAATAAAGAGGAGAATAGAAAAATAATTACAAATTGATGTGTTGATGGATCAAACAGATTCAATTCCATAAACCTCCAGTTCATTCTGGAGGTCCAACAACTCATACCGAAGTCGTCTGACAAGATACTTAAACCTATTTTCCGATAAAGTTTAGTAAGATAAGTCACTAACTGGTATTCATTTCCGACAAAGAGATAATTCATACAAAACCATTTTCAAACCTGTTCCATTATGAAGTATAATCTGACATCGATTGCAAGGTACGGTAATCTGGACTGGATTGCCACGAGATTCTATGGCTGCCTTTATAGATACACAATACAATAGGTATTTTTATCAAAGTGGAAGCCATAATCTGTGACTAAGTGTCTCAACCATAGAACTTGTGCAAGGCACGCAGATAAAGAAACATACACGACCGCTGCTGAAGACAATTGATGTAATCCTGCTGTTTTGGATGACTAGCGACTAACTTAAACACCACCTAGAAATTTTTTGCCACTGATGTACTCTAACGTGAATCGTGATAGCCCCGCGTGATCCGAATCTGAAAAAGCAGTTAGTTCGAAACTGGTGTCCTTCGGATACCAGAGACCCATGTTAATGGAGTCTTTAAGGTACCGAAAGATCCGCTTAACCGCAGTGAGATGTTTCTCAGTCGGTTTCGCTTGATAGCGAGCACAATAACATGTTGCATGTACAATATCTGGTCTACTTGCTGTTAGGTACATGAGTGCTCCGACCATACTACGATATTTCATTTGGTCGACCAGAGTACCACTCAAGTCAGCATCAAGGTGTTTTGTAGCCATTGGTGTACCAATGCTATCACATGAGGTCATACCATGCTTTTTAAGTATCTCTTAAGCATACTTAGCTTGGTTTATAAAGATACCACGAGGGGATTGGTGGATCTGAATTCCTAAAAAGAATTTCAGCTCCCCCATCATAGACATATCAAACTTGCTGTGCATTAGTTTTCCAAAACGTTTTGAAAGTTTTGGATCTAGAAAACCAAAAATAATGTCAACAACGTAAATTTTGGCACAAGCATATGTTTCCATAGTTTAGTTTATGAACAGAAGTTAGGGGGGGAAGTGGGGATCAATAGAACCTTTTGATAAAATTCCCCTTTTAGATACCAGGAAGTTGGAGAAGTTCATCATACCACACAACTTGGTGCTTGTTTGAGACCATATAATGCTTATCTTGGAGATGGTAAACTTATGTCAGGATGATTTGGGTAAACAAATCCAACTAGGTTGGTTCCCGTACACTTCTTCCTTCCATAGGTCCGTAAAGAAATGCTCATATAACGTCCCATTTGGTGTACTCTGTAACTGATTTGTGTGCAGCATACGCAATAGACCAATTGTACAGCTTCCAACCGAGCAACTGGTGGCAAATGACTCTTCGAATTAATTCTTCCTTTAGTAAGCATATCCCTTAGCCACAAGACAGAATTGTGCGAATGACAATATTTTCCTCATCACTTTGTTTTTTCCAGAGGCCCCTTTAAAGTTAATGACATTTCGCAAAGTGGTAAGACGACAAATTCCCCATACATCTAGACGATCAACTGATGAAGTTCTTCGCTGGCATTGATTTAATCCATGCAGAATCAGCCATGGCTTCTTTGATGTTCTTTGGTTCGGTTCAACTCACGGTGAGTGCAAACATACACATCTTGCCATCTGTTTCTAGCTGACATCTTGTTCTAACTGATTGAGAAGGATTTCCAATGACTTGTTCTAATTGATGATCTTTTTTCCAACGTTGTGCGGAAGGATGGTGTTGATAAAAGTATGCATATTTGACGAATCAACATGACGAGACGATGTCTCCCTTTGTTCTTATACTGGTGTACTGAAGATGTTGATAAATTCATCATCGTCAAATTTTGCATTTTCTGTATTGGTTTTCTGCTTGAGTAAGTTCTTAGGTGCATGACAGTTGATACTTGAGTTGAGTTTTCGATGTGTTGAGATGAATTTTCAATGGAGATAGATCTGCAACATCGGTTGTTGTAGAAGTGTGAGTTGTGTTATGTTGTTGACGTTTATCAGGATTATCAGCAACATGTACAACGGAAGACTTTGATACAACCAGAGAATTTCCATTGAGTAATTCACTAAACATCAGACTATATAGAAATTCCAGCTCATTTGACGTTGTTACTGTCTCAACAATTTGAGGAACATTTTCTTGAATTTGTGGATCGGGACTTAAACTGTCTTGTTCAAGTACCGTTGTTGAACATTGTGGACTAGGGTCAGAACTGACGTGATCTAATGCCATTTGAGGCAATTCGTCAAGTTAACATGAATTTTTCAACTATCAATCCTTTTTCTCTGTTAAATACCCTATAAGGCCTTGACTGAGTAGAATAACCAACAAAAATACAATGCAATCACTTTTTTCCTTCAATTTATCAAGAATTTTCACCATCTCTGACGATGTAGCAAGAAGAACCAAAGATGTGAAAGAACTTGACTAACGTTTTTCCTGGTCATTGAAATGATATGATAAGGTGTTTTCTCATGTATAGGAATAACAAGTGAACTGTTATGAGTAAAACATGTGTTGCAATTGCTTTTAAGTCCCAGAAGAACAAATGAACTTTAGCGGCGCTTAACATTGTTCGAGCAGCCTCAACAAGAGTACGGTTCCATCTTTCGACAACGCCGTTTTGTTCAGGTGTTCGAGCAGTTGACGTTTCATGTCTTATTCCCTCTTTTACAAAGTATGCATGAAGAGTTTTATTAAGAAATTCCGTGCCTTTGTTAGTTCAAACTGTTGTAACTTGAGCATGAAATCCTCTTTGGACAAGGTGATAAACATTGAGAACTCCAAGTGTTTCGTCATAGGACCCTTCAAGAAGTGAGTCCAGTGTATATCGGTAGTAGTCCATCAACAATTACGAGAACATATTTCTTTACCATTAATGCTTTCTACCCGCATTGGACAACATAATCCATGGTAGAAGTTGTAACCGTCTTTTGAGCACGGGTAGTCTTAGTGTGAAAAGACTTTCTTTTTGCTTCCCCAACTCACAATAAGAACAAGATGATCTTTGGAACTAATATTCAGCTTTGTAAGGCCATTCACAATATTATTGTTTGAAAGCAAAGGTTTTAGGTGTCGAAGTTTTAAATGAGATATAGACGAACGATTATGTCCATAACCCTGCTTGAGACGATGTTGCTTTAGTCCATTAAGCAAATTGGAATTGGGAGTTGTTGATTTCTTGCAGAGAAATTGAATACAAATCTGTGCCACGAGAACCTGTAAAGAAGAACATTTCTTCTAATCACGGATATAACAAAAGACCATCTAAAAAGCAACTTCCAAAACCCGCAGCACATAAATTGACCAACGAGAATAGATTGTGATAAAGCCCTTCGACTTAATAAACCCATTTGATAGTAATAGTTTTCCCTTGAACCAATCTACATAGCCAAGAATAGGTCCAAGAATTGGTGCAATTTGATCATTTCCAAACTTCACCGTGCCCAGAAATTTCTCCACAAAATTAGTTAGAAGCTTGAGATTTCCGGTCATGTGCTTTGAGCACCCAGAGTCTACGATGAATAGAATTATCTCGACGAGCTGCAAAAGAATTAGAAGACAATGGAGTATTGGACACAGTGGAACACCTAGGAGTCTTATGTTCCAAAATATTAGCAGTTCTAGATGCATTTCCTAGAGGCATACTAACGTTTGGGTTAACATTTCCTTTTTGAGACTTAGGTTTCCATTTGTATCCAGATGGTGTATACTTAGGATACCACCAACTGCATGTCTTACTAACTTGCTCATATAACTTCCTAGTTATGTTTCTAGATTTCTTGACAGTGGAGTCTGTTGCAACGGTTTTCTTACTGGATGTTGCAACAGATTGGTTCACATTATGCTTGGGTTCTGTAGTACTAACAGGCACAGCCATTGGTTGTCTAGTCCTAGAATTCACGCCATTTATATAATGTAGAACACACAAATCATGATTGTCATTCAGCACACACTTTCCACAAGTAACACAGACAAAGTTAACATTCGAGGTCTGAGCATTCAAACTGTCATTACACGCAGTTACAGACGTTTTATTATTTGAAAACTTAAACTTCCTACGGTGGTCTTCTACTTCTTGCTTCTTCCCTTGACTATTGTTAGACATGACTCTATCTTCCAGATGATTGCTCTTAAGCTGTGGTCTGCTAACACTAGTATTGGGAATTACTCTTGTAGAGAAAGACATACGTTTGTTAGGTTTCCTAATGTCTTGATGCAACTGAGGTGTTCTAGTTTGATTAGTCTTTGTGTGCACTTTATACATTCCTGGTGCGATCACATTTGTGTTCTTGACAATTGGCAACCTATTCTGAGGCAAAATCTGTGCAGTGACTGGTTTTGAAAAATCATTTGACACATTTTGTTTGGTAACTGTCTTTGACTTTGAGAAATCTTTCTTTGCAAGAGAATCTGAAAAAATAGCTGGTTTACCTAAAATGGATTGTCTTTGACTTTTAAAAGCATTCGGTTGTCGAATAACCGATGATTTTTCAAACTTAGTTTCCACAGATTTTCCTTTCATCTTTTCTATGAGTTTCTTCAACTCACTTATTGCAATTCCTTTGTCTTGTAATTGAGCTTTCAAGTCTTGAATTTCAAAATACTGTTCACGTTCTTTTAGAAATACGTTTGACTGATTTTCTTTGAAAGATTTGTCATTTTTTATCTTTTCTTTGCACTGTTGTAAATCAAGTTCAAGATTAATCGCATGTTTCTGAAGTGCTTCAAAACTCTTTGACATTGTTCTACTTTTTGAAAGCTCTTTTTCAAGATGTTCACATTTTTCCCAGGTTTCTACGTAATCACATTGCAAATTAGTATATTTCATCCCAGATCATAGTACACACCAAGTTATTGCATTCATGATATCAGCATAGTCAAATTCCCAGAAAGTCGGTCCGATTTCCTCAAAAACGTGTGTTTTGAGTTTCCAGTTGAGATTTGAGAGTGTCTACTTCGTGTTCAAGAGAATTAAAGTATCTCAAATCAGCAACCATTTCCTCGTTCAAACACAAGTGAAAATTTTCTAAGTCTGCATTGAGTCTGCTAATTTGGGGGCCAAAATTTCCTTCTATTGTGTTTTGAATGAAAGGATCGATGTTACCAAAATATGTTCTTTTGTAGGGCAAATTGTTTGTTTGCAATCATTCCACTCCGTCAAAAATCGTGTCAACACTTTTTTTTACTCTTGAAAAGTTTCTTTAGAGCTTTTTACACTAGTGATCCCAAGGAATGGTTCATCCATCCGTTTTTCTCACAAGTTGTTTGTTTACGAAAAGACACTTTGGAAATTCCTGTTAAAGATGTATGACTCCAATCTATGACGTGTTTTGGAAAATAGTGTTGTTTTCAGCACTTTTTTCTCGTTGTGGAACGAAACAAAATCATAAAGCTTATTTCAACGTGATTCATAATCCAAAACGGTTGCCCTGATTAAATCCGCTTTAAATTTTTGAATCGACTGTTCGTTTTTCAAAGACGAAAATCGTTTCATTAGAATCAGGAGCTAACATTAACGCAAGATTAACATTAATAGCAACCTATATCATTACAAACGAGATTCGCTCTCTTGAGCTTTCTTGAGGAACTCAGGGTTTTGGCAAAACCTCCCGTTTACAATATACGATTAAGGCATATTCATTGTTTGAAACAATTGGCCGTGTTTTATACACAATAATCATTCACAAACCTTGACTTGTTTTCTAAAGCAATGACTTTTATCACAGTTCCTTTGTCTTCACGAGTTTTTTTGTAAAGCTTAATCTTGAGCCTCTTTTTCTTGTGACATTATGGAGAATTTGGTTCTTGATGTTCACAAAGCTCCTTTTTCATATCCAGAAATCGTATGATTAAATCATTTATTTTGTTGTGTAATATGCATTAGATGAGTTTTTTCAAAATCGATTTTAGTATAACATTAAATCCCCTTTAGCTTTTGCACAATCAAATTTCAACCTTTGACGTATAATTCACATCATTAACCTTATCAATTTCGCAGGTAACTTCTTAAGGTCGTTAAACATTAACTAGATAGTCTTGGACAGTCATTAGTGCTTCTTTGAAAATGGTTATTTGAAATCTAAACTTTTCATCTTATTTTTTCAAATCCACAATTTTCACCTTTCAATTTATCAACTAACACTTGTTTGATGATTCAAAAATTTATTTCGGTATTTTGCTGTCATCATTTCAACATTTTAGTTTCTGATTAAAGAAGCTAAGCAAATCACGTCTTGATCAAGATTATTCATTTCATCCCTGTCATGCCTGAGCTCAATCATAAACATATATCCAATGAAATCAATATGATATTGGTTTCACCCTGTTCCGCCAATATATGTCATGACTAGATTCAGTTGCGCAGATGTTCTTTTCCATGGCAAACACATTATAGTTGTCATTATTGTTTTGTACCTTATGCATTGGCTCATCATCAAAGATTGGTCCAGAATTGTCAACTGAATCTGGAGTAACCTCTTGAATCTGTGCCATGTACATATAATGTGATTCCAACATGTCTTCAGACTCATCATCAGTATCATCCTTCCAATCAGCTTGTTCTGCATTCAACTGAACCCCAGCTTCCTCTTGTTTACACAATAACATCTTTTCCTTATGATAAGCTGCATCCTTTACTCGTTTTGGTTTCTGACATTCCCTTGATACATGCCCATATTCTTTGCAGTTGTAACACTGAATCCAACTTTTTGCACGTACCGGAGTACCTACATAATCCCTAGCCCCAGCAACATTGACTCCCTCTGATTATCATATCCCAGTTTCCGTCAGTTGATTCTTGAGAATTATCTGATTAGCTCGACTGGTGGTTTGAATGAAGTTCGAAGTTAGTTTGTGCCTTAGGGTTCCTTTTATACACCAAGGAAACCCTAATGGGCTTTACAAACGTGTGAAAGGATAATACATATCCTTTCCTAAGATATCTCCTAACATATCTCTAAGATAACTATTACTATTCTGTTACATAAACTGACTTAACTATGAACAGACTTAACTAAACATGACCAGTACTAACTCTAGTACTGCTACTCTACCAGTACTAACTTTAGTACTGCCAGACTTAACTTAGTACTACCAGTATTAACTTAGTACTGCCAGAACTAACTATTACTACCAGACTTAACTGTTATACTACCAGTATTAAGTCTTTTACAATCTATTTCCCAACATGTTATTTTAGTTCACTGCGGTTTATGTAACTTCAGTTTCTGCGGTTTATGTTTAAACAAATCTCTGCGGTTTATGTCTTAACTTATTCCTCCGGTTTATGTTACTACTTCCCTGTGGTTTATGTCAACATAATTTACTGCGATTTATGTCATAAGTTGTTTTTCTATGGAATAAGTAAAACTTCAGTAACAAGTTATTTTTAACGGTTTGTCTTAGATTAGTAAAATCCTGTGAAATACTTACTTATTTTCCCAGTTTAATCAAGATTAGTAAAATCCCGTGAAATAACAAGGACTTAATCACTTATAACAACATCACTTTAACACAATTCTCATTAATCACTGAATCGATCTAATCATTTCACTTCACATTTCAAGTATCTCAAGATGAGTTTATCATTAGTAGAAAATGTCATTGTTGTCGGGGCTGACAACCGTCCCCCTATGCTCGATAAGACTAATTACAGTTCATGGGCAAGTCGTATGTTGTTATACATCAAAGGCAAATAACATGGCAAGTTGCTTGTTGATTCAGTTCTCAACGGACCTTTCTAATACGGAACAATTGTAGAATTTGAAAATGAAACTACTCTAGCAACAGTCAGACCACGAACATACACTGATCTCACAAATGAAGAGAAGATTCGTGAATCAGTTGATATCAAGGCAACAGACATTGTTTTGAAAGGTTTACCTCAAGACATTTACAATTTGGTTAATCATAATGAAGATGCAAAGCAGATTTGGGATAGAGTCAAATTACCCATTCAAGGTTCAGAGTTATCATTGCAAGAGTGAGAGTCCAAGTTGTATGATGCTTTTGACACATTCACTTCTATGCCTGGAGAATCCATTCATTCATATTACATGTGGGTTGCTCAGTTGATAAATGATATGCATACGATTGGAATAACAATGAAACCACTCCAAGTCAACACAAAGTTTGTCAATCATCTTCAACCTGAATGGAGCAAATTTGTCACGGATGTCAAGTTAGCAAAAGACATGAATACCACTAACTTTGATCACTTGTATGCATATCTAAGGCAACATGAAGCTCATGAAAATGAAGTTCCTCTACAAAAACAAAGGTATCCAGATCAGATAGCCTTGGTTGCTAATTCTCCATCTTGTTTGAACCCGACTAAGTATTATCAACAGCTGTCATCTGCTACTCAACAATACTATTCACCTCCTGCAACACAACATTCTTATGATGCACCAATAGTCCAACAATCACAGTATCAGCCACAAGTTATTACTAACTCTCTAGTGGTTCAGCAGCAACCATATCACGCACCTGCTTTGCAACAATCCTATCAAGCACTTGCTTTTCATCAACCATAGCAACCATCTTTCCCATAATTGGATTCAGGACTTGTTGTTCCATCTCTTAACCCGTCTGATGATCCCATAACCAGTTTGAACAAGGCAATGGCGTTTCTAAGCACATCATTTGCTTCTCGTTTCCCACAAATGAACAACCAGCTGAGAACCTCGTCTAATCCTAGAAATAAAGCAACCATTCAAGATGGAAGAGTCATTGTTCAGTTAGTTCAAGGGAGACAGACACAGTGGTATACTAAAAGTAGGGTACGAAGTAATGCTACAAATCATGGTGTTAATAGGCAAGGGGCTGCAGGTCAAGCAAGGGTGGTCAAGTGTTACAACTGTCAAGAGGAAGGTCATTTTGCTAGATAGTGTACCAAACCGAGAAGACCCAGGAATTCGACATGGTTTAAGGAAAAGATGTTGCCGAAAGAAGCTTTTGAATCAGGAGCTTACTTAACTCCGAAATAGTTGGCCTTCTTAGTAGATAATGGAGATACAGTCATTCCAGCTCAAGCATATTAGGAAATCCCAACTCCAACAACATTTCAAATTGATGATCTTGATGCTTTTGATTTTGATTGTGATGATGTACCCTCGGCTAAGGCAGTTCTCATGGCCAATCTTTCTTCTTATGACCCAGATGTTCTTTCAGAGGTACCATTTCATGATATAAACATAGAAAATGATATGAGTTATCAAAGTGTGCAAGAGACACAATGTTTTGAACAACCATCTTTTGACAATGACACAAAATTTGACATAACAAGTGATAGAAATATCATTTCTTATGAATAATATTTGCAAGAAAATGAAAATCCGGTAGTTCAAAATACTAGTTCTCCTGTACAACACGATGAACTATTAATGTCTGTCATTGAAGAAATGTCTAGTCAAGTTGCAAAATGTAATAAGGTGCAGCAGGAAAATCTAATTGTAAATGAGACCTTAACTGTCGAGCTTAAAAGATATAAAGAACAAGTAAAAATCTTTGAACAAAGATAAAAGTTTGATTTTAGTGATAGAGAAAAGTATATTGATGGTCAATTAAGAAAGGTTATTGTTGACAGAAATGCAATGTCATACCCCCAAATAGGGTCCCATCAGAATAAGCGTCCGGGGGTGTGACGTTCATGAATATCTCAAGTACCAAGCATAAAGAACGACCTCTAAGGGTACGTTTTGGAAATAAACACCGTTGCATTTAAATTAAAATATGAATAAGTTTTACATCGAATAATCAAATGGTTCAAGAGTTAAAGTGCGGAAGCTTAAACAAGTTTCAACAACGGTATTTAAAACATAGATAAAATTCTTGAAGACCGGTCCAGGCAAATAGACATCACATAAATCAAGCAACGACATCCAAGCTAAGCACCTTAGAAAACATGCTTAAAACGTCAACATAAAGTTGGTGGATTCATAGGTTTAAGTTCAAATATTATCAGTGTGGACCACAAGATTTCCAAACGTATGTGACAGTTATAGGAGATACAACTTCACATAAAGAGGCATTTACGTTGCACTAAGCTCATGACACCGAGGGTAATAGTGGAAAGTGGCATGTACACTGCCATATAAGTCTTGCCCTTACAGGTGTCCGACCAAAGACCACCTAACTAATTTCGACATGATATATATCCATTGGCTTGTACAGTCTGTCAAGTACCCGACCAGTAAGAATAACAAAACCCGGATGGGGATTATTAGTCCCAATAGATCTATTTAATCACTCGTGCTTACTTAACCAGCCAGTCGGTTAAAGGTAATTAACGGTTCATGATAAATCGGGCAATAGTGGTCTAAACGCTACTTAGGCAACACGTAAACAGGGAAATTCTCACGTATAGTACTTGTGTCCAGTTTTAAAAGCAAGCAATGTTTCTCACCCCAAGTTATAAAACATTTATTCAAAACGAGTAAAGAGTAGGGCTATGAACTCACCTTAATCGGTGAATGAAGAAATGGTATACTTGTATAGATCACACGAAAGTGGATGACAGTACACGAACACGACCTAAGCAATATAGGTTTCGTCTTAGAATTGGAATGATAAGGAATTACGGATGATGCATAAGTATCTACTAGTGTACTAGTATTAATATTTTTCCAAAATAAACATTTGACTTGATAATTCATATCGTTAAATTAAGTATATACTACTATATAGTAATAGTCAAAGAAAGTATATGTATATGTATATGGTTCGACATATTACCTATTTTTCCCAAAATGTTCTAATAAAAACATTTTCTAAATATGTTCTAAGTGTTTAGAAATTATAGAAATTTCGGCATGACCCGTTCGTGTTTACATGTTTTCCAAAGTCGTAGACTTTAACAAGAATCTTTTTCAAAATACTTTCAATTTACGTTTCATGTTTTACAATTCTATACTATCAAATCCCATTTACCACTAATCTGAAAAGTCCTTAGAATCCTTATTGGGATTTTAGGCCCAATAAGCCTAATTAGATGATTGGTATGTGTTATTTTACACATATTTTTTACCTTGTAAAACGAACCCAAAAGACCAAAAACATGTAAAAATGGCAAATATATGCTTGTTTTTGTGTTTGTGTATGTGCAGGTACGGGTAATAAAGTAATGGACATAAATCAAAGCAAAAACAGACAAAGCCAAACACGAGAAGGAAAGAGTGTACAAAAGTCGGGAGTTTGCTAGCAAAAGGCTAATCAAGGTCAACAAAGGTCAACCTTGGTCAAACCACAAAATGACAAAAAAACCTTAAAAATACTAAGAAAATCCTTATTGTTAAATCAACTTCACCCAAAGTCCTTAAATAGATAACACCGTTAGTCCTTTACATATTAAGGACTAACGGTCGTTAAGTCCCAAGATTATTAACCTTTTATCATATTAACCTAGCCTATAAACAAATCTATCCCATTCTCCCTTTAGCCCTAGCCCAAAGTCAACCCTCAAATGGTCTTAGTCAAACAAAAAGAAAAAGGGCGCGTAATGAACAGTAAATATTGTTCATCGTCTCTTTAACCAGGGTTAACCATGGTGGGTAGATGTCATTTTCAGCTTAGGACGCTCCTCTATCACACGCACAAAGCATGACATCCGTATAGAAATGCCACATTGGCGATCCGTCACATCACACGTAAGATTAAACAGCTAAGATTAAAAGTTATTGATGAAATTACAGATGCAAAGGTGGGGATTTGTTCGTTGGGCTACACTCAACAAATTACTCACAAAAGAAACACACCCAAGCCCCATGGTCTCTTTATAAATAGGAAAGGGATTTCTTTAGTAGAAGATAATTAGGGTGTAGATTGAGTTAGAGTTGGTTAGAATTGTTATTTACAGCTTATTTGTCTTTATTAATGTTAATTCAGTTTAAAAAGCCATGTATCTTCATTTATTATTCAATTTGCGATTTACTTTAAAATTGTGTTTTACTTTTATAAGAATTTTGCTACATTTGATTAGAAGTTTTAAATAAGCTCAATAAGCTCTGAATAAGCTGTTCGTTGTTTACTTATATTTCAAGCTCAAATAAGCATCCTCCAAAAAGTTAATTGAAAGCTAATTTGAATTGGATATTCAGTTTGGAAAAAGGAAACAAGCTTTTGGAAGATAAGCTAGAATTGGAAGAGCTTATGGGTTTTAGATTGCTTATTAAATAAGCTAGGTAGGTTAGATGCTTAATAGGATTTTACTACTCCTGTTTTGAGCAAGGAGTTGAGGTATTCTCTAATTTTTCATATCAAATCTGCTTATTATTCTTGTTAATCTGTTCTGCTTATTCAAATTAGTTTAAGAGTGACTTTATTACTGCTTTAATTGTGCTTATTATGTCTTTTATATGTTTATGTCATTTAGATTTAAGCCTTTGAATATTTGTCTTTGAATATTACTTAGTTTTCAAGTGTTGGTTAAATTTTCTGTCCATAATTCCAAAAATAGTAGGCATTACTTTTTAGCTTATAGATTTTGCTTTTTTGTAGCTTAAAATTTGCTCATTTAGGTTTGTTTGTAGCTTATAAAACAATATCAAAAAAAAAAAATCAATTGGTTTGTGCAAATTGTGTTTTAAATCTCTATATCACAAGATTAATATGTATTTGGATTACTTAAAGGAGTGTTTGGCTTATGACAGCACTAACTAGAATTAGTTCTGGCAAAGGCTATTTGTTCCTTTAATCTAAGTTTAAATTTCATATTAAGGTTTGATATCTAGGTTTTAAGGTATTAGTTAGGTTTAATTTAATTTCTATCAAAATAATTAGTTATTAGTTTGAATATATAGTAATAATTTTAGCTTCATATGCATTTTAGGATTAACCTTGTTCTAGCTTTTGGGGCGTGTTGATCTTTACTTTCACTTTTGGTGTGTTAAAAGTATAGGAATAAATTTCCTTAGGACTGAAAATAGTAGTTTTATGTTTTGGTTGTCAACTGCATCGGCAGTTTAAATAGGCAAACAGCCTTTTTCTATTCTAACTTTCAGAGGGTAATAATTAGAGTTATGATTTAAAATTAAGTTTGCTAGTAGTTTGTAGGTTATATTAAATCTGTTTGAATTTACTTTGTAGAAATTAGCTTATTTAGTCATTAATTTTTAGCCTCAAATTCAGCATTTTGTCTTTTTATAAATTTTATAAAAAAAACCAAAAATATAGTTTACTTTGTCTGCATTAGCTTTTTAGAGTAGTTTTTTTTAGTTTAGTAGAATTTCAAAATAGTTTTTAATGAGTGTTTTAAGAAGTATTTTAGTCAAGCTTTTTAATGGTATAAGTGGTTTAGCCAAAAGGTTCTATTTGATTGCTTAAAATGAGTCCAAAAGTAGTTGTTTGTTCTTTTTGAGAACTATTTTGAGCAAGAGTGTGTAAGTGCTTATAGTTTATAATTTTGCTTATTACTTGTTCAGCTGTGCTTATTAGTTTAGTTATAGGATAATTTTGGCTTATTTGATAGTAGTTTAGCTAATTCAAGTTTGCTTGATTCTTAAGTTTTAAGCTAAAAAACTTTATAAATGTTAATTGTAGTTTGTCTCTTTTAAGCTCAATTTCGGGCTTATTGCTATGTTAAATAAAAGTTGGTCTTATTAAAGTGCTTTATTTTTAGCTGCTAAACAACTTTGTTTAAAAAGTTTTGCAAAAAAAAGGGAAGAGAGGAAGTCAGGGGTGAGCAAGGCTCGAACCCCTGACCTCTACCCTCCTCACTTTTTATAAACACAAACTCACCAACAAACTCTAACACTGCGCCCTTGTGACTTTTACGTCATAAGGTGGTATAAAATTGTTTTTAACCCTTTTTAAGCTTTGTTTTATAATAAAAGCATCTTCGGTGCTTAAAGCTTTTTCCCGGCTTTTTATTTTAGTCTTGCATTGAGGATTTTATATTTTTCTTGCATTATGCTTTTCATAAAAGCTACATTTATTAAATTTATTAGGATTTTAACTCACGTTTAGTATGTTAATATTTGGGTTTTCATTAAAAACATTAAAAAATCATAAAAAAATAGAAAAATAATCAAAAAAAAAAATTATAAAATTTTCTTTTATCATATTCTAGGCTTAGGTTTGAAATTTACTTTTGTAGGGTTAATATTTTGTAATTTCACTTTTTAAAGAACGGGATTTCGTTCTCGTTCTCATTTTCTTCGTTTTTAGCTTTAATCACCCTCGTTTTAGAATTTCCTTAGCTTTTACTTATTATCTAGTTAATTAGGATTAGAAAAAGTTTAAAAAATCATGTAGGGTTTAATTTTAGTGTTATTGCTTATTTGTCGCGTTTCTTTAATTTCCCGTTTACAATTTTACATTCTCGTATTTTAATTTTAATTATCTTATATGTTTACGTGCTTTTCATGTTTATTCATTTTTATTAGTAGTTATAGAAACCAATTCAAAAATCTTTGAAACCATTCAAAACGCGCGATCACGGACTTAACCGATTCTCAATTCACGCTTCGTCGAGGGAAAACGACCCAGGAGGTTTTTGAGGCTACTTTGGTTAAAAGTTTGTTTCTCGAATCCGACGGAAAATACTTACTATACTATTATTTGATATAATCCTTATATAATTATATTTATATATAGCGTATTCGGAGCGTATCAAATTTTTGGCGCCGCTGCCGGGGAAGTGTGTTACGATTATCGTGTTTCGTTCGAAGATTAGTGTTTTGAAGACCCTTCCTTGTGAAGTTATCGTTTTTCATTTGTGAATATTTTCTTAATAAAACCATAAAAATACAAAAATATTTTACACTTCTATTTTCTTTTATTTTAAAATAACCGTTTATTAATCATTGTTACGGCTCACCTTTAGATTACGTGCTATAAGGGAAGTTTAAGGCGGGTTTGATCAACATATCTCCCTAAATGGAGAAGGGTTTATTCTATAAATAGTGCATCGCGTCTTACCAACTACTCGCTTTCTTGTACGTATTTTTTAGAGAGCTACCGGTGCACGTTTGATTTCGTTGTTACCAAAAACATTTTTCTTCCTTATTTTAATTTCATTTCTCATATAAAAATATTCTTCTTTATCCTCTTATTACATTTAATTCTTATCTTCTTTATCCTCTTATCCGTTTAATTCTTCGACATGTCTTCGTATAACCATTTTGGTTGCTCGTATTGTGGAGGTCCGTTTAATGTGCTGAAAAACGTGTATCCGAGCCATTTGTAGTGTAGGATCCCCGAAAATGAGTTTGTCCTATGACCCAAATCCTTATTCTATATAATGAAACAAGTACTTCTTCAAACCAACCCTACTACAATTCCAATACGAGACATCACTCGTGTGAATTTTGTGGAGGGGTATTCTCATCCAGTTTCGAGTTGTCAAAACAAGGGAACACACCCGTCTTTGATCAGGGTCCCTATTACAATCAAGACTTTGGATTTAACCAACCTCTACATTATTTTCCGAGTCAGTCACAACAATTCCCTTGTGAAAATTGTGGGGTTCTTCATGAAAATTTTCAGTGTCAACCGATGAACCAAAATTATGATCCTAATTTTTGTTATGATCCGATTTATTCCGGTTTTGATCAATATCAACCCCCGCAGTTTCCCGAAATTCAATATCCTCCTCAAACAACGGATACGGAATTGTTGCAAGCTAGAGAAAACTTAATGAAAACTATTCAAGCCTTTTTAAAGGAGTATGATACATATTCTCCTGAAGAAAAGTGCAATGGATTTATGCTAGTCTGAGGAGAGATTCTTAAAATTAAGCTAAAAGTTGTGAAGGAAGTAGCAGAATCACCTGAAAGTTATGAAGAATTGCTATTAAGCTTTGAATGATTTTGCAATTCTTAAGGGAATTCAACCAAAACAGGCAGAGCAGGCAGCTAAGAGTTTTACTCTATATGGGAATTTTTCTATGATTGATGATGTGAAAGTGTTGCAAGATAGAGAAAACTTAATGAAAGACATTCAAACCTTCCTAAGAAAGTTTAGTCGTATACCTTTTGGAGAAATACCAAAGGTTTTATTGGTAGCTTGGGAGAGATTTTCCGAAATTAAGCATGTTTTTACGGACAAGCAATATCAACAAGAAGATATTCAAGAATTGATGAGTAAACTCCTTGAAGATGTGCGACATATTAATGAGGAACTATCTGAATTTATTAATAGTCTAAGTTAGAATCGTCCTACCTTCTATAATGAGATGTATTGTGTATACTGTTTTTATATAGAAGCTTCAACAAGCAATCAACAGACGTACCAATTGAGGAGCCCGTATACTCTCTATGTATGGGGGTACGTGCATCTTTAACACTATTCGGAAACAGAAAAGTTAGCTCTTTAGTGTTGAGAACCTTGTCTCAATCCCAAGTGAGTTTAAGGCGTTATTTCTGAAGATATTTAGGGATATGACCCATCTTGCTTATCATTTTGTATGTCCGATTGTGGACTTATTAACTCATTTGATTAGTCGAGATTATTTCGATCACCATTCTACTAGATTGTTTTCTTCGAGGAGGTTCGCCGGTGAACTCGATTTTATTGATCTAATTTTACCGGGAATGTATGAAGACGATTTTGATGAAGAAGAAGGAGAAAATGACAACGATATTCTTCAAACAGAGGACGAGATTCTTCGTTGAGCTATTATAAATGTCAAATCTTCTCGTTGATAAGATCGAAGCATTGAAACTCACTCCTTCTATTCCTTTTGTGCTTGAATATCCCTCCTCTTCTCCTATTCCAGTTGTGGATAGTGAATTTCTTATAGAGGAGGTTGATACATTTCTTGTTCTGGAAGACTCGATACCTCCGGATATTAAGAGTGATTTAGACTCAGAGGGGGATATCGTTTTTCTTGACAACTTACTTAACGAAGATCCGATTCCCGAGTATGAGCATTTTACCTTTGATATTGAGCCCGATGCACCCGTGATAAACAATTTTGATGCGCTTAATGAAGACGAATGTTTTGACCCAGGGGGAGGTGAGATTGATGTTGAAGATGACGATTCCTTCACATTTGTCATTCAGACTTTTCTCTCGTATCTCACCTACCCTGGGTTCTCCTTTTCTTTGCTCCTTCGGGAGTGAATCGAGACACCATTTTTGACCCCGGCATCTCCACTTAGAGCCTGCAGGGTGCATATCATCGGGATGAATTTCATGTGCTTAAATGTTTATTCAAACATTAATGAAAGCCCGATTGAGATTTTCTTTTCCATTTGCTCCCCTAATGGACAACTTAATTCGGGGTCGGTTCAAGCTCGTGACTCGGTTAACAAAAACAAGCATTTCTATCTTCTTATTATTTTAACATTTGATTGTAAGGGGTTGTCCTATTTCTATTTCTCGTGTATCATGTTTTGTTCTTAATACTATTTTTTTTATTTTTCGTGATTTTTATTGTCCAGGATTGCCCGAATTTTGAAGACTCTCGTGTTCATGGTTTTGACATTCTAAATTCGAGCTTCATATCCTCAGCTTCATTTAGGGAATCCAATATCCAAATCTTATCGACTAACGTTTATCTTTAGCATAATTAATATACGGCTTTAGATTTACGTAGAGACCCTTTTATATCAAGAATATGCATTGGAATTAGTATGGGGAATCTCACATTGAGGACAATGTGTAGTTTTAGTATGGGGGAAATCTATTCAATTTTGTTGTGCATGCAGCCGTTGTTTTCTCGTATTAACGTTTTTACACAAAAATTTCAAATAAAATGAAAAAATTTTAAAATTTTCAAAAATAAAATAAGTGTTTTGTCACAATTTTGACTTTCCTACTGGGTTTTAGAATCAAGCATAAATTTTGAACCGATTCGAGCGTCGTTGAGCTTAGATTGTTCCATAACTTTTAGGCTAAACTTCGCGAAAATTCGCGAAGAACGAAAAATGATAGAGTTAAGTATGAGTGGGATGCTAAACAAGGATTATTTGGAAATCTTAAGAGCTCATGTATGTAATTTGTGGCTTTTTCTCCCATAAGCTCCTAACCGGATTAATAATACGTGCTGTTTTTGGAGATTAAACTTAAATCAACAATTTTTATGTAGTATATAGCAAAAATTTTAGTCTTAGTTCAAACTTATACTTGAATTTTTCAAAAAGAAGTCTTCTCTATATAAAGTAAAATTAAAAAAAAGTATATAATAATAATAATAATAACTGTGGGCTGATAAAAGTTTACTGCCTCTTGCCGGCTCACAACCGATGTGGTAGTCTTCTAAAGAAAGCCCATAGTAAGAATAAAAATCCGAGACTGATAAAAGTTTGCTGCATCTTGCCGGCTCACAACCGATGTTGCAGCCTTCTAAAAGGTCGAGGGTTACAATTGCATAAATGTTATGTTTAATATTAAGTTTGAATTAATAAATAGATCTCTTTTTGTTAAATTTAAATATGCTTTTGAACTTTGACTATTCTATTTTAAGTTTTTAAATAAGCTATGTGTAAACGGGAAACCTGAGAGTTTTTGAAACCTAAGGTCCATGAGTCCCGATACTAGTCTCTGTGGGGTGTCAAAAGCCTGGTCACTTAGCCGCAAGGTTGGGATGTGCCGAGACGAAAGTCGCTACATGGGATGATCTCGCCTTCAAACTCATTATTCTCGGGTGGAACGTGAAACATAGAATTTTGCAAAACGTTGATCCACGGTTGAAATTCAAAATAGCACATTTACCTAAGATATAATAATTGTCGGGAGTGAAAAGTTCACAAGTTGCAAATATGAGTAGTGTTAGCATCTTAACTGATATTTAACTGTGATTTCATTTTAAGCTTGGTTTAGAGCGAGTGAAAAGTCAAGAACGATGAATTTATCCTTTTTGGGGGCATTTTCGGATCGAAATGCATATTGTTCTATGATCCTTAACGGTTATGAAAATAACAAAAGTCAAATTAATTAGTTGCTAAAATATATATTAAAAAAATAATGAGAAAAAAGAGAAAAACAAAAAATATTAGTGGTAATGAGCGTATATCATCAATAATAGTAAAAATAGGGCTTCTCTAAACTCTTGATTCTTTAATTCCCTCGATGAACACTTAGCTACTTTTCAAGGTAATTAGTCGAGGGGGATCGAGATTGTTAGTTTTCTAAGTGCTTACTTATAGCATTGCGCAGATGGAACGGAAATACCTTAGTATGGGGGAATTTTGGTATGTGCTATTTTACACATACCTTTTACCTTGTAAAACGAACCCAAAAGACCAAAAACATGTAAAAATGGCAAATATATGCTTGTTTTTGTTTTTGTGTTTGTGTATGTGCAGGTACGGGTAATAAAGTAATGGAAACAAATCAAAGCAAAAACGGACAAAGCATATACACGAGAAGGGACAAGAGTGTTACAAATGCCCGGGAGTTTGTAGAAATAAGTGTCTAAATCAAGGTCAACTAAAGTCAAAACCTTGGCTCTCAAACCAACAATATGAAAAAAAAAAACCTTGAAAATACCAAGAAAATCCTTATTGTTAAATCAACTTCACCCAAAGTCCTTAAATAGATAACATCGTTAGTCCTTTACATATTAAGGACTAACGGTCGTTAAGTCCCAAGATTATTAACCTTTTATCATATTAACCGAGCCCATAAACAAATCTAGCCCATTCTCCCTTTAGCCCTAGCCCAAAGTCAACCCTCAAATGGTCTCAGTCAAACATAAGAAAATGGGGCTGCGTAATGAACAGTAAATACGTGTTCTCGGTTCTTAAACCAGGGTTAACCACATGGCGGGTAGATGTCATTTTCAGCTTAGGACGCTCCTCTATCACACGCACAAAGCATGACATCCTTCTAGAAATGCCACGTTGGCGATCCGTCACATCACACGCAAGATTAAAACGGCTAAGATTAAAAGTTATTGATGAAATTGCAGATGCAAAGGTGAGATTTGTTTCCTTGGGTACACTCATCTAAACTACTAACAGAAGAAAAACACCCAAGCCCCTATGGTCTCTCTATAAATAGGAAATAGATTTCTTCAGTAGAAGATAACTAGGAGTAGGATAGAGTAGAGTAGGTTAGAATAGCTTATTTTCAGCTTATTTGTCTTTACTTAATGTAATTTTCAGTTAAAAGCCATGTAATCTTTCCTTTATTAATAAAATTGCGATTTACTTTAAAATTGTGTTTTACTTTTATGAGAATTTTGCTACATTTGATTAGAAGTTTTAAATAAGCTCAATAAGCTCTGAATAAGCTGTTCGTTGTTCACTTATATTCTCCAAGCTCAAATAAGCATCCTCAAAGCTTAATTGAGCTAAATTGATTGGATATTCAGTTTGAAAAAAGGAAACAAGCTTTTGGAAGATAAGCTAGAATTGGAAGAGCTTATGGGTTTTAGATTGCTTATTAAATAAGCTGGGTAGGTTAGAGCTTAATAGGATTTACTACTCCTGTTTTGAGCAAGGAGTTGAGGTATTCTCTAATTTTTCATATCAAATCTGCTTATTATTCTTGTTAATCTGTTTTGCTTATCAATTAGTTTAAGAATGCTTATTACTGCTTTAATTGAGCTTATTATGTCTTTTATATGTTTATGTCATTTAGATTTAAGCCTTTGAATATCTGTCTTTGAATATTACTTAGTTTTCAAGTGTTGGTTAATTTTCTGTCATAAAATCCAAAAATAGTAGCATTACTTTTTAGCTTATAGATTCTGCTTATTTAGTAGCTTAAATTTGCTCATTAGGATTGTTTGTAGCTTATAACCATCTGGTATGTGCAAATTGTGTTTTAAATCTCTATATCACAAGCTTAATATGTATTTGGATTACTTAAAGGAGTGTTTGGCTTATGACAGCACTAACTAGAATTAGTGCTGTCAAAGGCTATTTGTTCCTTTAATCTAAGTTTAAATTTCATATTAAGGTTTGATATCTAGGTTTTAAGGTATTAGTTAGGTTTAATCTAATTTCTATCAAAATAATTAGTTATTAGTTTGAATATATAGTAATAATTTTAGCTTCATATGCATTTTAGGATTAACCTTGTTCTAGCTTATTGTGTTGATCTTTCTACTTTCATTTTGGTGTGTTAAAAGTGTAGGAACAAAGTTCCTTAGGCCTGCACTAGTAGTTTTGTGTTTTGGTTGTCAACTGCATCAGCAGTTTAAATAGGCAAACAGCCTTTTTCTAGTCTAACTTTCAGAGGGTAATAATTAGAGTTAGGATTTAAAATTAATTTTGCTAATAATTTGTGGGTTATATTAAATCTGTTTGAACTTACTTTGTAGAAATTAGCTTATTTAGTCATCAATTTTTAGCCTCAAATTCAGCATTTTGTCTTTTCATAAATTTTATAAAAAAAACCAAAATTATAGTTTACTTTGTCTGCATTAGCTTTTTAGAGTAGTTTTTTTAGTTTAGTAGAATTTCAAAATAGTTTTTAATGAGTGTTTTAAGTAGTATTTTAGTAAAGCTTTTTAATGGTATAAGTGGTTTAGCCAAAAGGTTCTATTTGATTGCTTAAAAATGAGTCCAAAAGTAGTTGTTTGTTCTTTTTGAGAACTATTTTGAGCAAGAGTGTCTAAGTGCTTATAGTTTATAATTTTGCTTAATACTTGTTTAGTTGTGCTTATTAGTTTAGTTATAGGATAATTTTGGCTTATTTGATAGTAGTTTAGCTAATTCAAGTTTGCTTGATTCTTAGGTTTTAAGCTAAAAAGCTTATAATTGCTAAATGTAGTATGTCTCTTTTAAGCTCAGTTTCGGGCTTATTGCTTAAGTAAAATAAAAGGTTGTCATTATTAAAAGTGCTTATTTTTAGTTGCTAAACAACTTTGTTTAAAAGGTTTTTTACTTATTATCTAGTTAATTAGGATTAGTAAAAGTTTCAAAAATCATTTAGGGTTTAATTTTAGTGTTATTGCTTATTTGTCGCGTTTCTTTAATTTCCCGTTTACAATTTTACATTCTCGTATTTTAATTTTAATTATCTTATATGTTTACGTGCTTTTCATGTTTATTCATTTTTATTAGTAGTTATAGAAAACAATTCAAACATCTTTGAAACCATTCAAAACGCGCAATCACGGACTTAACCGATTCTCAATTCACGCTTCGTCGAGGGAAAACGACCCGGGAGGTTTTTGAGACTACTTTGGTTAAAAGTTTGTTTCTCGAACTCGACAGAAAATACTTACTATACTATTACTTGATATAATCCTTATATAATTATATTTATATATAGCGTATTTGGAGCGTATCATTACTAAAGGTGAGTACATACAAGGTAGGCTAAGGCGATTTGGGTGTAACGATTGGTTTAAGGGTTAACAATGCTCTTCATTAATGATTTGGAATCCACCAAAAAATTATGAGAACCGTGAAAAAAGATAGGCTCGGAGGGTTGTACAAGGGGTATCCTGCACTAATAATGAGTGCATGGCAAGGGTGTGGGATAGTTATAGGATCGGTGTGGCCATCATAACAATTACAGGTTTAAAACATAGGTTGATCCAAATGCCTTTTATCAAGCAAATCCTAATAATTACTATGCGGTTACAGGATGCATCACAAAAACAAGTTCTAGAATTTAATATGATACTGGTACACTCATATAATTTAATACCGATCTCAATGCTCCAGAAAACGCGACGAAGACCACACGTACACATCCGTAACGACGTAATAGACACATGTGACTGCTCACTCCTTAACTCGAGAAAGCTAAAGGTATAAATTATCTTGGGCATCAATAATAGATAACCGTTTTCCTAAAGATCTAAAGGCAAACCTCACATTTTTAGGGTGGAATTCTGAGGGTTATTATGCTAGTCATATCGTTACGCCATAAGTCCAAAACAATCAATCGTTTAGTATCCAAGTCCGGATATTATCAAATAAGCTATTCGTGAGCTTATTCAATAAGTTACACCATGGGATTTACGCCTTGGTGTATCGTATTCTTATTGGGCCATGGCCCGTTAAGTCGAAACGTAGGTTTAAACTTATCCATTTAGTTCGATAAGCAAAACGTTAAACAATAAACACGAGACTCATTAATAAGCTATCAATAAGATTACAATAAGCCAAATTTGTACCCCATAAACCAATCGTGGGCTATTAAGCTACGGTTTGGGCTTTTGTTGGGCCGAAACCTTTATTAACCATCTTGGGCCCATTAGTTAAGCCCAATAAGCTAAAAAGGTATCGAATAAGTCCTTGGTTTATCGATAAGCTATAATTAGCCCTTAATAAGCCAAGACCAATAAGCCGAACCTTAGAGCTAATTTATTAAGCTTGTTGGTTTTTGGGCTTTTGTGTCCAGGACGCGGCTAAAGGCTCGTTAAGCATTATTTATGCTTATTTGTTAAGCCAACTAAGCTCAACACTTGTCCTTTCAAAATAAGCTAGAAAATAAGCCAAAAATATATAAGCCAAAACATAATAAGCTAAACTATTTATCCCTTTTTGTTTCCTAGTTGGGCCAAACCATGTATATAAGCCCAATAAGCTCAAATAACCCCTTCGTGGCTTATTTATAAGCCGAACCAAACAAATAAGCTAATAGTACATATTTTTATTGCATAAAAAATAACCACGATCACAAAACTATATTTTCCTTGATTTCCTCTTAATATTTTCGAACACTATATATAACCTTTTAAGATTTACGTAGTTTCAAAATCTTTATTTTTACAAAACGAGTTGTACAACTAGTGTTTATGCATCAAGATGATCACAAAAGTATAAGTTTTATAAGGATCGAGAGACTTACAAGAAAAAGTGATTAGGAGGATGGTTTATGACTAGAAACAACCCAAACGTTGTTTATAACTAGCCCGTATACAATAAGTATTAACCACGAACACAATATCTTCAAAGGTTTTTGATCAAGTTTGGAAAATTATGAGTTTATGTGTGTGTTTGGTGGATTTCGGACAAGAGAGCAAAAAGAAGAGAGAAACTCAAGTTTTGTGTGTGTGAAATGAGGTTAAAAGAATGATGCATGCATGATATGTATATAGACAAAACTTTGGCACACCAAAAGTGTGTGTGTTGGTGGGGATCAGACGCATACAAAAACCAGGGGGGACCAAAATGATCTCAACATTTTTAGGAACTTAGTGCTCATATTGATTTAATTTCAAGGATCCTATGAAAATGCTTATACTACTATATGTATCCGGAATACACAAATAACGAAAATGAATTATGACTTTATGTAAATTTTTGAAATTTCAAATATTGCCTCGAAACGCAAAAACGTGATTCCAGTCAAAAGACTACGATATATAACAATACGGATTACTCCCGGTAATGATTTACAGATAGTGACGGGGTAACTTCCCGGTTGAACGTAAAAATTAAACGAAACATTAAAAATTCAAATTACCAAACGGAAACGGCTAAAATATTGATCGAAGATTTACGGGGTGTCACATGCAAAGGTTGCGGATTTTGAAAAACAAATACACTTATTAAAACTACAACTCAATGCAACAGTTGAAAGTCATAAGACTTTATCAACAACTGTTGAATGTTTGAAAAAGGAGTCTAAGCAAAAGAAAGATAAATATATGGATGAAGTCATTGATTTACAAAAGAAAAACAAAGCTTTAGACAATATGGTTTACAAAATGGGTCAGTCAATGCAAACGATGCATATGTTAACAAAACCTCAAGCTTTTTATGATGAAAGTCACAAAATAGCACTTGGTTATCAAAATCCTTTTTATATCTCTCAAGCTCGAAGAAAAGTACATGCTTTGTATGATGGCCATACTATTATTAAGACACATGATGCTTTGTATGTAACTGATACTGAGGAAACCTTAGAATTAGCTGAAGAGAGTAGGTTAAAAATGCTAGCTAAACAAAATGATTAAAGTTTAAAAGAAAAGAAAGTTAATATTGCCCCTGTTGATTATGTGGCTTTAAATAAACTATCTGAGCATTTTGTTAAGCATTTCGTGCCTCAGAAACAACTGTCAGTAAAACAGGCATACTGGTTACCTATTTTAAAACCCGTTTCTGAAAATCCACCCGTTCCATCCAAACCAGTTTTAAAGAAAGAAATTCCTCGTGAACTTCCATCAATCAGTTTGGTAAAAGATAGTTTTCACAAAATGAGAGAGCATGTTAATAAGTTTGATGAAACTTTAACTTTTCATACCAAAATAACTGGCAATAGAATAGGATTTTGGGGGGTTAAACATATAAAAGGGGCTTTTGGAAAAAGATGTCAAACCTTTTGCTCAAACTTTGAAAGAATGTTTTCAGCTATTTGAACACGATCTTTACAAAGAACTCAAAGACATGAAAGCTGTTTTTAATCAAATGGAAACCAAGGTTACCAAATGTTTTATAGATAAGAAGTATTTTGAGATTGAGAAAAAGGAATTAAGCCTTGATAATGATCGTCTTTTAGAGCCTATTATATGTCAAGATGTAATGAATACTGCAATGCATGCTAATGATTATTCTGATAATGTGTTACATGCAAATCATAACTCTCTTGAACATGATAACTCTGCATTAGAACTGTTGAAGCATGAAAATGATCATTTAATGGAGCTTCTTATATCTCGAGATCTTGTGCATACAGCTGTTAATTCTTTAGCTGCCATTAATGATTATAAAAGCATGCAATAGAGTTTCATAGATGAAGACAATGAGACTTTAGTGCTTAAGGCTGAGCTTGCTAAAAAGCATGACATGATTAAAAAGGCTGTTTACAATTAACTTTTGAAACGATGTTCACGACTTGAAAATCGATGTATTTCTCTTGAAATTAAATTGCAACAAAACAAAGAAAGTTTTCAGACTAACAAACCATCTCATTATCAAGATGCTCCTAAATTTAAGGAATTTTTCTTAATAAATGAGTTGCAAGCTGAGTTAAAAGCAAAGAATGTCTCGATTGAGAAGCTGAAGGAACACATTGCGAATATTAAAAGAAAGAATGTGGTTGAAAGTGTTCAGAATGTGCATAATTCGAATGTGGTTGCTTCAAAAGTGTATAAATCAAATTTGCAACCCCTTTCCCCTATGGTAAAGCATAATAGGAATGCACATGTAGACTATCTTAAACACATACAAGAAAATGTTGTTATACTTTGTGAAATCATCAAATATGCTAGAGAACTAAGGCCATTAGATAGTGACCTAGAATCTGCCTGTAAGTTTATTACACGGATTCAGGAATTACTTGTTTATGTTAGTGCTACATGTCCTAGTTTGAAACATGTAAGTAAGAAGTTAGTTGTTGTTACACCAATCAATAGGGATAGGAAAGTTAGGTTTGCGGAATCCAGTGATACATCAAAAGATAAAACACAAAAACAGGTACAACCACAGGAAAAACATACCACTAATAATTCTATGTCACCTTCTATAAGAGTAAGCAGTTCTACTGAAGCTAGCGGATCAAAGCCTAGGAGCAATACAAAGAAAGATAGGATCAAGCAAACTTCAAGTAGTAACAAGAAGATAAATAAAGTAGAAGACCAACATAGGATTGTGATAACGCTCAAATTATACATGTTTCTATACGCCTTATCAATGCTTTTATATATCTAGTTTGGTTAAATATAAGAACTTTCGGTACTTAATCAAGTATATTTGCTATTGTAGGTTCTATGTATGTGTCGTAGAAGAAAACGGAAGAATACATAAAGATTTTAAGCTTAAACGGAGAAATAACTCAAGATAAATGCTTCCCGAGACCTGTTCACTATTTTGGTCATAACTCGGTCATACGAACTCCATTTGACTCGATTCTGGCAGCCACGCGAGCGAAATTCAATTATCTACAACCATGAAAAAGGCCAACTGCTAAAAATGACCAAAAGTACGTCGCACTTGCAGAAAGTGCGGCACACTTTTTACCAGAACTGAAAAGTCCTTTAACACCCAAAGTGCGGCGGTTTTACCCAAAGTGCTGCGCACTTTTGAGTCGGTGGAGAAAATTAAAGACAATTAAATGCTAAGTACATTAACTCACTAAGTGCGGCCCACAAATAAGTTTATGCGGCGTACTTTGACCCCCGTTCAGCCTGTAAATACCCTCCTTGGCTCTCCCATTTGATATATTCTCACACACAACTCATATATCATACACACACTCTCTAGAAATTAGTTTGGAGAGGAGGAAGGAGTGGTGAGGTCTTAGAACACAATGATCCAAACACCCCTCTACACCACCATGCTACCACCATAAACCACCACCATATTCATAAATTTCCCAATTCTAACACCATATCTAGACCACCTACCATCCATTTTTAGAATCTAAACACTTCTTACTTTGATTATTAGAGGATTCACATCAAATTCTCTTAAGATCATCACCATAAACCTTATAACCAAACACTCCATTTGGTGATATGTTGTAGATTTCTAGAAGTTACTTGGTATATTCTGTGTTATCTTAGTAGCATTTGGTTGTTGGTTAATCATGGAACTATTAGTTTTGGATTGGTGGTTGTTGTAGTAGAAATATTAGTATTGTTACTTTGTTCTCATATGTGAAACATGATATGATATTTGGATGATTTTGCTATGACTTATGAATATACATGTTTATGAATTCGATGTTATCTTTCTTGGATAATTGTTTATCTCTTGGTATATTATTGTAATTGAAATAGGTCGAAAGGGTTAATTGTCTTGATGTATTTTGAACCGTTTGTCTATGACATGTCAATATAATACTTTTAAGAATCGTGTGGTAAATTAATAATCAACCCAAGTAGAATGATGTTTAAGACCATTCCTTTTGTTGACCGACCGGGTTGGGAGGAATTCATATGTATGCATGTTTGATATAAACCATTCTTAATGCGCTCGTGATGATGTAGTATATAAGCCGAAAGGATTCTATGTTATCATGAGTAGATATGCGTGTTATTATGATTACCCGTCATATATGACTTGTATGCTTTGTTTATATAAAGTCTTCCTCTATCTCTATCTATTATGTTATGTGGATCATGCCTTGTTCTTGTTTGCTTTATACATACTTTTGGCTATTTGATCCGTGGCAATCATTTGGCTTTGTTACTTGATAAATAATCTGTGAATTGCTACAAATCCCATGAAACGACCTGGACTTACCTAATACTATATTACACTCGATAGGGTATACTTGCCCGAGTGTTGTGTTTTTAGTAAAAATCAGTATTTCTAGTTATTATAAATTTAAAGCTTGTAAAAACACACATAAGGTTTTTGGCGCCGATGCCGGGGATTTGTTTAGTTGTTTGCAGATTGTTTGCTAGTCTTGTGCATGTTTCGTGTGTTTAAATCTCTTTAAATCTTTAAAATATGTTTGTTGTTGCAGAAAGTATGGCGCACAATTAACCTTGTGCGCCGCACTTCCCCTGTTCACGTTTCTTATTATGTAGGTTTATACCCGAAGTGCATCGGTTTCACACCAAAACCGTCGTACTTGTCTTGTGACCTTGTCCATCTCGTGACTGATTAAAATCTAATTTTATAAATTCGTCGTACAGTTTTCTGGCAAACTGAAAAAAAAATCGCTTCTCTTCGGGAAGTACGCTGCACATACAGTTTGTGCGCCGGTTTTCCTGAAAACCCAGAAAGTACGCCGCACTTTCTATAAAATTTTCACACACAGAATCCGAGTTAAAACCAAAACCAAAACCCAAACAAAACCCCCAAATTTCTAGTCTCATGTACGTGATCATTTGAAATTCTGTTTTAAATGATTATATGCCTTGTAATTTTATGAATATTTAGTTGTTATTAAAAAAAACCAAAAAGATTTTATTTCTAAATTGTTTTTGCTTATTTTGTTTTTTGAATGTTCCTGTTATATAATAAACATGTGTTTTGTTAGCTTATTAGTTTGTTTATATTTCTTGCATTTCATCTGTGAAAAAGTAAAAATTTTGAAAATTTACAGAAAGTACGCCGCACAACAACATTGTGCGCCGCACTTTGCTCCTGCATATAAAAATATTCAGTTTTGTATAAAAATAAATTAGATGCATTTCTCTTATCTTGTTAGTTATGTGAATACTTGTAATGTGTTTTATTTTATGTTGAATTTTTGCTTGCTTGCGTATTTATAAGTATCACCATATTTAAAATAAAAATAAAAAGTTAAAAACTATAAAAATCTAAAAAAAATTCTTGTTTCTGTTTAATCTGTTTGTTTGTGATTGTATCTGTTTATATACGTGTTCTTAACTAATAAAGTGTAAAAGAAAAAAATACAAAAAAAAATATAAATAAAATTTCTGTCATAATAAAACCGCCGCACATACATTGTTGTGCGGCGCACTTTCAGAAAACCATTTTTGCCGAGAGCCTAGTTTAAAATTTTGAAATAATAATTAAAAAAATAGGTTATAAGTACGTCGCACTTTCTTTTAAGTGCGACGCACTTCTGGTCAGAATTCTTTTTTAAAACAAAACAAAAATTTCTTTTACGTAATATAATTATTGTGTGTTTGTGTTTGTGCTAAAAATTAAAAAAACCCAAAATATTGTTTTAATCTTTTTATGTAGTGGTTATATTTTGTACCTTGAACAATAATTATGTGCTTGATATGTATTTGCCTTTAAACCAAAACTCATAAAAAAAACTAAACAATTCAAAAAGATTTTATGCGTGCTTGTTTTTAGTCAATTGTGTATAAATAAAATTTTAAAAATAAAATAAAATAAAATAAAATATAAAAAATGTTTTTGAACTTTATGGGTGTGTTTGTTGGAAACCCTCACGAGACTATAACTCATCCACTCGGGACATCGAGGGGTCTAAAGGCTTGTTGCATACGCTAAATGCATCCGTGTTGCCTACGAAAGTGCGCTTTTGTATTTTATGGTTTTTGTAGTTGTGTTTATTTTGCAGATTAAATAAATAAGTGAGGCTTGGATCAATGGTGCTATTACATGTGGGAGCCGATATATTTGGATTATTATATTATATGTGGTAGAATACACATGACGACGTTTTGTTTCGCGTCGTATTTTTCAGAATTCAACCGAGCACTTATGAGCCCCGGGAAGTCTTGTTTCTCTTATATTTATTTTTCTCGTTTGTCCCACTTTTAAGTTATTTTCTAATTACGCATAATGCTCAACTTAAGTGTGGGGGGAAAATGAATTGAAAAATTAGACTCATTATTAATTTCTAACTTTTGTTCGCCCTCGGTAATCTAAAAATCTATTCTTGTTTTTAAATTTTTTGCCACTTAGGTTAATACATTAGAATAAAAAAACTTAGTAAATAAATAAAGTTTTGAAATCAGAGATGTGTCCCGATTGATAAAGCAGATCCGACTCAGGATTGATAACATTACTTGCGCATTTATAACCATTCTAGTAAATATGTGAGGATTTTGAGCCTGTATATAGCATACGTATTTTATGCTTGATTCCTTTGATTATGAGTGTGCCGGTGATTTATTAATTCTAGAACTTGTGCTTGATAATCATTACGAAATCGCAGTGAGATCACGTTCGCGTGATATAGGTATTTTTATGTGATAAAGAGGCAACTTAGGATTTAACCCAAATAGCCATTCTATTTAATTATTTATTCTCTTAGCTGGTTACACTGATCAGCTAACCATCTAAATAAAACCCTTATGTTAGCACTCATCTTTAGTGCTAGATACCCCTAGTTTAACCTTTGAGCCATTCTATTTATTTTTCTCATCCACTAAAATAAAAAAAATACAAAAATATATAACCTTTAGCCTAGCCTTACCCCTTCTCAAAAGTCCCTACAGTTGGTTGCTAGTTGCTCGGTATGATTGGTTGGTTTTTGCTAATAGTTGTTCGCACTTTGCTATAAGTGTTGTGTCATTTCATCGAAGATGAATGAGACGTCCTTTTGATTTTTATTTTTTGTGGTGTATGCTTATCTCAAGTGTAGAGGAATTGTTAGCTGTTGGAATGTGAAGGGTGGATTGAAAAAAAAATGGTGAAAAAAAGAAAAAAAAGAGTAAAAAATCGAAAAAAAAGAAGAAGTATGAATAAGTGTTGTTTGTTAGATGGAGGTTGGTTTGTTCAATAACCTCGTTGGTTTGTGGATTGTCGTAACTAGCAACATGAGTTTCTTGGACTTGTCGACATGTATATTATAAAACCATTTCCAATATATATTTCTCATGCCTTATTCACACCCTTATAAACCCTTAGCCTGTACATTACAACCCGAATAAAAGTCCTCTTTTGATAATTATACCTGGTGCTTACGCCTTGTCGGTGCAGTTTTGTTTCTTGTACAAGCCTATGGTATGAAATGAATCATGTCTGAGCAATTGAGTGTGATTTCTTTTTACCCTGTATTACATCACATACGAGTGTTTGAGTGAATTCTACTTTCCTTCTTTGTGAGGTGCTTAGTCATGTTATACAGCTTGAAGATCGTTGGGTATTGTCAAACATCTCCGCTTTCGCATATTAAAAATCATAAATATTTTTAAAATTCTATGTTTATTTTGTAAAGCTTGTTATTTTTCTTTATTTTGCTTGAGGGCAAACAAACCCTTAAGTGTGGGGGGGGGGGGTGTTTGCGCCAGTTTGCATACTTATTCAAAAATCAAAAATATTTTCATTAATTTCACACCCAATAAAAATAATTAAAATATAAAATAAAAATAATAATTTAAAAAATATCAAATTTACTGTATCTATATTTATATATTTATATATATATACTATTTATATTATATATATATATATATTATATATATATATATATAATACATATATATTATTGTCTTGTCTGTAGGAACTTTGTGTCAAATATCTTTTTCTTAGATTTGCTTGAGGGCAAGCAAGTTTTAAGTGTGGGGGGATTTGATAACGCGCAAATTATACATGTTTCTATATGCGTTATCAATGCTTTTATATATTAATTTGGTTAAATAATTTTTTTAAAAGGTAAATTTCAGTACTGAATCGAGTTTATTTGCTATTGCTAGGTATTACTGTACGTGTCTGGAGAAATCGGAGAATACACGAAGATTTGAAGCTTAAACGAAGAAATAACTCAAGTTGAATGCTTCCCGACACCTGTTCACTGTTTTGGTCATAATTCGGTCATACGAACTCTGTTTGATGCGATTCTGGAGGCCACGCGAGCGGAATTCTATTATCTACAACCAGGAAAAAGGCCAACTGCTAAAAATGACCAAAAGTACGCCGCACTTGCAGAAAGTGAGGCGCACTTTTCACCAGAACTGATAAGTCCTTTAACACCCAAAGTGCGGCGGTTTTACCCAAAGTTCGGTGCACTTTTGAGGTGGTGGAGAAAATTAAAGACAATTAAATGCTAAGTTCATTAACTCACTAAGTGCGGCGTACAAATAAGTTTGTGCGGCATACTTTAACCCCCGAACAGCCTATAAATACCCTCCTTAGCTCTCCTATTTGATATATTCTCACACACAACTCATATATCACTCACATACTCTTTAGAAATTAGTTTGGAGAGGAGGAAAGAGTGGTGAAGGTCTTAGGACCCAATGATCTAAACACCCCTCTACACCACCACGCTACCACCATGAACCACCACCATATTCATAAATTTCCCAGTTCTAACACCATATCTAGACCACCTACCATCCATTTCTAGAATCTAAACACTTCTTACTTTGATTCTTAGAGGATTCACATCAAATTCTCTTAAGATCATCACCATAAACCTTGTAACCAAACACTCCATTTGGTGATATGTTGTGAATTTCTAGAAGTTACTTGGTATATTTTGGGTTATCTTAGTAGCATTTGGTTGTTGGTTCATCATGGAACTATTAGTTTTGGGTTGGTGTTTGTTGTAGTCAAAATATTGGTATTGTTACTTTGTTCTCATATGTGAAACATGATATGATATTTGGATGATTTTACTATGACTTATGAATATACACGTTTATGAATTCGATGTTATCTTGCTTGGATAATTGTTTATCTCTTGGTATATCATTGCAATTGAAATAGGCCAAAAGGGTTAATTGTCTTGATGTATTTTGAACCGTTTGTCTATGACGTGTCAATATCATACTTGTGAGAATTGTATGGTAAATTGATAATCAACCCATGTAGAATGATGTTTAAGACCCTTCCTTATGTTGACCGACCGGGTTGGGAGGAATTCATATGTATGCATATTTGATATAAACCATTCTTAATGCGCTCATGATGATGTAGTATATAGGCCGAAAGGATTATATGTTATCATGAGTAGATATGCGTGTTATTATGATTACCCGTCATATATGACTTATATGCTTTGTTTATATAAAGTCTTCCCCTATCTCTATCTATTATGTTATGTAGATCATGCCTTGTTCTTGTTTGCTTTATACATACGTTTGGGCTATTTGATCCATGACAATCATTTAGCTTTGTTACTTGATAAATAATATGTGAATTGCTACAAATCCCGTGGAATGACCTGGACTTACCTAATACTATATTACACTCGATAGGGTATACTTGCTCGAGTGTTATGTTTTTAGTAAAAATCAGTATTTCTAGTTATTATAAATTTAAAGCTTGTAAAAACACACATCAGATTGCTAAGTCTAGTTTGAATAATATGAATCGTGTTTCTAAAACAGTCTGTAATGCAAATGTTAAGCATTCTGTGTTGAATGAGAATTCTAAACTTATTTGTGCTACTTGCCATGAATATATGTTTGATGTTGTTCATGATTTTTGTGTTAGTGATTATCTTAATGATGTGAATGCTCATGTCAAATCTAAGTTTGTGAACTCTAGATCAGTTAAGAGCAAAAAGAAGAAAATGTGGAAACCTACTGATAAAGTTTACACTAAGGTTGGATATATCTGGAAACCTACATGACGGACCTTCACTATAGTTGGAAATACATGCCCTTTAACTAGGATCATCTCCACTAAAGTAGTGCCTCCTAGGAAATCCATATCAACAACACCAATTAAGTAAACATAACCAAGTAGTAACAAATCTGGGAAACTTAAATATATAAAACATGTAGGTTCAAGTAGTCAATCTAAGACCGTAGGTTATAAGATTTCTAACCACTCAGAACCAATGCAAAAATGGAGATCCAAAGTTTTTACTGCTTCATTCCCGTGTTAATTTTAGATCGTACAGTCTTAGATTGACTGCTCCAATTTATTTATTATCTAAAGCTTCGAAGACTAAAAGCTGGTTATGGCACCAACAGTTGTCTCATTTAAACTTCAGTACTCTAAATTAGTTGGCTAAGCAAGGTCTTGTTCGAGGTCTACCAAAGCTGAAATTTGAGAAAGATCATCTATGCTCGTCATGCTCTCTAGGAAAAAGCAAGAAGTCTTCTCATAAACCTAAAGTTGATGATACTAATCAAGAAAAACTCTATCTTCTGCATATGGATCTTTGCGGGCCAATGCGTGTGGAGAGTATAAATGGGAAGAAATATATCTTGGTTATCGTCGATGACTACTCAAAATTTATGTGGGTCAAGTTTTTGAGATCAAAGGATGAAGCTCCTGAGGTCATCATCAAATACTTGAAGCAAATACAAGTTTGTTTGAATGCAACTGTCTGAAGTGTCCGAACAGATAATGGAACTGAATTTGTGAATCAGACTCTTCGTGAATATTATGATAATGTTGGAATATCACATCAAACATCTGTTGCACGCACTCCACAACAGAACGGCGTTGTTTAAAGATGAAACCACACTTCAGTGGAAGTTGCTCGCACTATGCTGGTTTTTTTTAAAGCTCAATTGTTTCTGTGGGCAGAAGCAGTCAATACAGCTTGTTATACCTAAAACATATCCATCATACGTCTCCGTTACAACAAAACTCCACATGAGCTTATGCACGGCAAGAAATCAGATTTATCTTACCTTCATGTCTTTAGTTCCCTCTGTTATCCGACCAATAACAGTGAGGATTTGGGTTAATTGAAAGCAAAAGCCAATTTTTGTATATTCGTTGGTTACGCTCCTACAAAGAAGGCTTTCTGTTCTCCAACAAAAGAGCCCGACTAATCATGGAAACAATTCATGTAACCTTTGATGAGCTGACAACAATGGCTTATGAACAGTTTAGTTCAGGACCCGCACCTCAATTAATGACTCCTGGTACACTCAGTTTAAGACTCGTGCCAAATCCTATTCCTCAACCACCTTATGTACCACCCATAAAAATGATTGGGATATCTTGTTCCAACCCATGTTTGATGAGTTCTTCAATTCTCCTCCAAGTGTTGTTTCTCTAGTTCCTGTTGCTGTTGCTCTAAGACTTTTTGATCCAACCGGTTCACCTGTGTCAACTTCAATTGACTAAGATGCACCATCTGCAAGTAACCTGTCCATACAAGAACACGAACAATCTCTAATTATCTCTCAAGGTGTTGAAGAATCGCCAAAAACTGTACACTTTCATGATGATCCACTTCATGGAGAATCAACTTCTCAAGAAACGTCATCAAATGTGCGGCCATCCAACATTCCATTAGAACTTCTTGGTAAATGGACTAAGAATCATCCATTAGCAAATGTGATCAGAGATCCTTCTCGATTAGTCTCTACAAGAAATGTAGAATATAAGTAATCCTTGAACAAACACACAAAGAACTAGAGAGAGAAAGGTTGGAAGGAAGTTTCTAGTAAGAGAATGTGAAAGAGAATAATATTAGCTTAAGTGAAAATGAAACAACCAACACCCTCTCCATATGTGAAGAGGGTATTTATACCTAAATATGGCTAGCTATGGCTTAGATCCATAGGCTTTCTATGGGCTTTTGCTTATCTAGCCTATTTAGTTTCCACATATTACTTAACGAGCTATCTAACGATATTTATGGAAGTGACCGATACTTTTGTATTCCTAACAATCTCCCCCTAAAGAAAATCACTCCATTTTACAAAAAACTTAAACCTAGCATACTATGCTTTGTCTTCATTCTTGTGCTCGTAGACTTGTTTTCTTGATTTCATCTTGTGAACATGATGTAGTGATCTTTGACTTTAGGCTTGAGATTGTTCTGATAAGCTTAACTTGTATGTGAACTTGAACTTCTTTAAGATCATCAACCAAACATAATCTGTTATCATTATCTTGTGATCTTGCCTCCTTGTGTACTTGTGACTTTTGGACCGACATGCTCATACTATTGTTGTTTCTTGGTCTTGAAAGCTTGAATAAGACATCTTTCTTGAAATTCTTTAACTATAACACTTCGTCACTTTGAGAAAGACGTTCGGTATCAGAGTGACGGAAACTTCTTTGAAATTCTTTGACTTTAATACTTCGTCACTTCAAGAAAGACGTACGGTATCAGAGTAGCGGAAGTATTGAAACATGTACTTGAGCTTTATGATAGTCTTTACTTTTAGTTGGGCAAGTATGTGCAGGTGGCTTTAAATCTTAACTAGTCTTTGATCCAATGGTTGCGCCTTCGGGATTAACTTGCATGGAAAGGGTTAGTGTTAATCACAAGTATGGATGAAAGTGGCTTTGTTCAACTTCATCGGAATTACGGTTGTTATAATCATGGTTCCCCGTTAATCAGTATAAATACTGCCTATGATCAGGTTGAATTCTAAAGAATTCTCCTTAACAGGGTTTCGCAGCTGTACTAGCCGTTCTCATTACCGAAGCGTCTTAAAGCAGACCAAAACTGGTTAAGAGTAATACTCGTTAAGTGCTATCTTCCTGATTAAGCTGTCAATTTTTCGTGTTCAGCTTTTCTATGTCCAGATACCCTTGTGATGCTTCCCATGGACATAAGATTGAAAATTGATTTAGAAAAATCAGTCGGTGTGTCAAGATGCAAACGGTTTTTATGACAGACCAACAGTTTTATCTTTTTCAAAATTTATCCGTCAATTCATAAGCTGGACCCAATCGATATCCAGTGTCACAAGTTTGATCCATATAGGATCTCACAAGTCACCTACCGTATAGCTTGTTTGATGTTGGATCTGGAAGGATTTCCATCGTCATCGTGAGTACTTTTTAGGTATTACTCTGATGTTCTGGCAAAATCACAAGGATAGTGCGTAGGACTCTTAATTTATTTTCTTGTTTTCACATTGTGTGAATTAGCAAGCATATTTTAGATAAGTGTCCTAATGAGATTTGTGGATGATCTTTTTTGGCTCTAGACTCAATAGTGCACATTTGGTTTTAGTAATCGGAGGTTGGAGCAGACTGCCACATTTTCAATACCAACTAACTCGGAGTAAGAAAGTTGATAGAAATAAGTGTAAACTCTATGAGAAATGAAACAAGAGTCTTTTGAGAGACCTTGAGTGGCTGGGGAGTGTTGTGCATTGCGTCACGGGGTACCAGGAACGATGTCTTCATTACCAGAAATAGCTTATATTTCTGACAGTTTATGTATTGACCTGGTTTCTACCTAAGTGTAAGAAGGGCTTCTTTCTTTTCTACCTTTATCTTAACTTTTCTTTTTTAATTCTTCAACCCCTTCAGTGCTTACCGAGACTTCATGACTAGTACCTTGTTGGGTTTGTTCCAGTACTAGCTCCATCTCAGTCGGCACTTTTCCCTTATTCTTAGTTTTACTCCTTTTTATATCATACCTATAGACTTCTACACTAACTAGTGAAATGTCCTTGGGTAGATCCCTCCGGTTCTAGCTGGATTGTGGGAATGAATACCTAAACCTAACCACCTTATAACTCCAAGTAATTAAATACATGGTCGGACTTTTGGTATTGTTCACAGCCTAAAAACCATTCAAAATGCTCCCCCTCAACATGTGCATCGATATTCGAAAAATGTTTAGCACATAAAGGGTGAAGCTTGCACTTGAATCTTTTAAAATCAGACATCTTTAGCCATATATTTTTAATCATATTTTCTCCCCTTATCAAAAATGTCAAATCTCTTGATATTTTGGATATCAATTGATTTAAATATTCATGGTTTCAAGGAAAAAATGTCCAATTATTAACAAGCCGATTATTGGAACATTTTAATGCTCCCCCTAAAATTATGAGGGAATAATATGGTGTTTGAGTACGTTAATTTGAAAATTTTGAATTTACTAAGAAATTCTTGAAAATTCGTACTCAACCACAATATTTGCCTAATATTAGTCTACACTATTTATTCACATATTTACAAGATTGATAATTACAAAATAATGACCTGAAATGTAGTAGGACAAGATATGACAGAGTCATATTGTCCATTCAAGCAGTCTGAGGTCTTCTCCGTATTCTCTTCCACCAACGAACTTCTTCAGATTCCTCATTAACCTTCTTTGAAAAAGCTGCCTATCGATATCCTGATCATAACACGAGCCCTTCACTTGTCTAATCCACTCCATTTCCTCTTTGGCAGGTATTCCATCCTTATTCCCAAAGTAATATCGTAAAGAGTAGTCCGAACAGAATTGAGCGTGCCATCACTGAATTTATGAAGTTCACCAGTGCGCAACAATCTATTTATGTTGTTTAGGTCCTCGTATATCACTCTTTAAGGGTTTGAATATGCAGTGTATGCGGTTCTATTCCTGAGATCCGGCCTGAATGTGTCTGGTTTGGTGAGGTTGAGCTTCTTTTGGTAACTTTCGACACCTAATTAAAGATATTCCACCCGCCTTTGAATGACAATATGTCTGGTGAACATACGTAATGCCACATTCAAGTCATCACGTTCATCTATCATGAGATTGGTCAGATTCTGTTGAACAAGTAGGAGTAACATGTCCTCGATGTCTTGTAGGCGAAGTCGTGGGAAATCACCTTCTTTAAACCTGTATAGCTCCTAATCCTCTCTACGAACTTCAATCTCGTCCAAGTGACCATAGTCATACCACTTCATAATCTTAAGGTTGGGAAGTGCAATGATTCATTTTCTGGAGTAAACATCCGTCGTCGAAGTCATGTTGCAAACAAACCCGTAGAATCGTTAACTTTTGGGACCCCATTGTGAAGTCCCAGTAGGCATGTTTATCATATACCACCTTTACGAGACTCCATAGATTAGGAACCATGTATTCAATCCATTTGACCTCATAAGTGGCAACCTTTGTCTTTGTTAGAGTATTGTCTGCTTAAACTTCGACCTTTCAGATATTATAGGTCGTTGTTGATAAAGTAATCCTGAGGGATAACTTGATGACCTCGATGATCTGGAATAAACAAGAGAGGCTTATGGAGATCGAACAGATACTGATTTCCTTCAGGGTTATGCCAGTTTAGTCGTTCAGATGTAGTTTTGAAACATTCTTCAAAATGATACTCTAGTTATGTACGACTCTTGCAGGTGCCTTTGAGTAGGTTGAATGCCGGTCCAACCAGAAGTTCTTGAGTCATATTTGTAATGTTAAGTCGATTCATGACAAATTCAGAGAAGTCAATTAGAGTATCCATGAGCTCATCGAATGAAGTAGGAGGTTTTTTAGCACGAGCAATGTTACTATTCCCGGTTTGAGATAGTCTAAAGTCAACATGTTATCTCTTATTCCAATCAGGATCAGGAGTCGGAGGTTGCTCGGGTTTCTTAAACCAATCAACCTTGGAAGCAGCCTCGTTATCAGGTTGTTCATCATTGTTACCCGTGTCAAACTCTTGATTCTGTTGCACTCCGGAGTCATCTATTGTATGACTTGGCTCTTCTGCATGGGCAGACTTTCCAGATGAATTATGTTGAGAGCGGGAAGTGTCTTTAGAAGAGCTTGTTGACTTAGACTCCTTGGACTTTGGATCCCTAGATGACTCAACATCTTTACTCGACTTTCTTCTTTTCGTCCCTCGGTCTGATCCAGCAGAGGGGTCTTGATCTTTATCTTTGTCGTCTCGACTCCTTTTCAATGTGAATACTTCACCATATGTTTCAAAGATATCTTTGTCAGTGTTATAAGATTTGATCAGTGCATCATAAAGCTCCCTTTTATAATCAGCTCTAAGATATGATTTGTGTTCCTCCATCTTGTCTATAAGAATCTTTTTAAGTTTAAACTCAAAGAGTGATGCAGCCGCCTCATAAGTAGACTTTGCTAAGACAGCAACTTCTAGTGAATTTGTAACATTTTGCTCAATCACATGAGTTGTAAATTCTAAGACTACTTGAGGAAGAATCTGAGGAAGTTGAGTTTTGACTTATTCTTTGATAATAGCTCTCACTGATGTGTCAATGAGATCTATATACTCCCTCTTGTCAGCAAGAGCTTCTTCTTTACATTCTGTAGTATGGGACTTAATGGCTTGTTGAATGGCTTCTCCTTGTTTGTTGCCAATGTAACGATCTACAATAGCAGGAATTGAGGATATGGCTTGAGTATACTGGTCAACTTGCTTCATTTCTGACAGATCTTTTTCCAAGTTAGTGACTCTTTCGTTGAATCTGAATACAGATGAGAAGTCTGGAAGAGGAAATAAGGTTGTTGCTTCTAAAGCTGTTGGTGTAGGAGTTGGTGTTGCTTGTTATGGAAAAGGATTGAATGAAGGAGGTGGTGGAGGAATGGTTTTGGTAAAGGCAGACGTGATTTCAGGGATTACCATGATTGGTACGGTAAAAAGAGAAGATGTCTGACTGCTTGGTTCTTCATGACGAACAGTGGTGTCCATTAAGGAAGAAATCTCATTGTCAGCTGGAGAAGTGTTCTCAAAGTTTAGGAGCTTATCTGTAAAGTCGGATAAGACAGAAGAACTTTGCATTGGACCTTCAGTCTTCTGTGTATCATGGACAACTGTAAGTGTCACATGAGCATCTTCCTCTATCTGCTCAAACCCTAACTCTTGAGAGACATTGTGTTGATTTGCTCCACCCTGATCAGCATCAGTCATTTCTACATCTTATTTCCTTAAGTTCACATTAACATCTCTGTATAATTCCTCAACATTATCTTTCTCTTCTTCATTCTCCTTTTTTGTATTATCAGCATTATCTTCTTCATCAGTGAGTTCATAGTTCTCAGGATTATGAACTCTTTCATCAGCATATTCTTCTTCTTCTTCATGTTCTTCATTGGACTGATTGAGATCAGGAATCTTACTTCTGTCTGACTTAGTTCTATTACTGTCAGCCTTATCATAATCATCATTCTTATCTTTATCATCATTATAATCACCATGAAATCATTATTGTCATCATCACTCTCATCTTTA
>BQNB010004805.1:0-105679 GCA_026074375.1 Tanacetum coccineum
GGGGGCATGCATGACTCACTCAACGGTTGTGGCTATGGGGTGCCTTGAACGCCTAACCGTGCTTGTTAGGTGCAAAGAAGCCCCATGCATTACGCACTGAGCTAAGTCTAAACCACTTAAGGTAGTCTGGTGGCAAAGGGAGTTGTGGCTATCACTCTAAAATGTGTGAGGTCTCAAGTTCAATTCATGTTAGGTGCAAACAACCTTGAAGTGGCCACGCCAACCTTCTGAAAAGGGAGGGCTTTACATGGTTTGATTTTGTGTGGCGGCGGGTTCAAACCCTGTAGATTAGTCGGCAAAAAGTCAAAAACCATGGTTACCAAAAAACTGAGCTAAGCCTTGTATCTATGCGCCATTGGTAATGTCTGGTGCTTAGAATTCCTCTGTGTGCTTGTTGTTATTGTTGAGGTACTTTTGATGGTTTCTTTTAGTCGATTAGCTTTTTGTGTTGACAGGTTTTTGTTCAACACTTGTTTTGCATCAAAATAAAAACCTCCTTTCAGTAAGAAAATATACCATGCTCAAATAACTTAAGCTAACCTAGATTTAAAGCCGAAAGGAGTTCGCATTGAACTACAAATTATGCAAAATACACTATCACTTCTAAAGGGGTGTTTGGGTAACATGTACTCAAACCTTAGGGGCCGTTTAGTTGGAGAAATTTGTTCATGTTTTTTCGTTTTTAAATTCCTAAAGAAAGGAAATGGTTATTCTTCTCTAGAGAAAAGTTGAGAATTTTAAAAACCCGTTTAGATGGAGTTATATTTTTCCTTTTTTTTAAATGAAAAGATTTTATATGAAGCTATTTTCAAGCAATTTTCTTTCATAGTGAACTTTTCTTCATATTGAATCTCTCTACGTTTTCATACGTTCTATACCGTTTTCATCCGTTTTTATACGTCTTTATACATTTTAATCGGTTTTATCCCTTTTTTATACGCTTTCATTCGTTTTCATCCCTTTCATCCGTTTTTATACGTATTTATCCGTTTTTATATTTTTTTCATCCACTTTCATTCGTTTTTATCCGCTTTATCTCTTTTTATCCGTTTTATTTGTTTTTATCCGTTTTCATTCATTTTCGTTGGTTTCGTCCGTTCTGTACATTGTCAAACGTTTTTATCCGTTTCTATCCGTTTTGATATGTTTTTGTACGTTCCGTTTTTGTCGGTTTTTGTACGCTTTTGTATGTTCTTGTACGTTTATGTACGGATAAAAAGTACAAAAAAGTTTTAAAAAATGTACAAAACAGATGCAAACGTATAAATCATATAAAACGGACGAAAACGTGTGAAAACTGGCGAAAACGTACAAAACGTATGAAAACTAACAAAAACGAACAAAAACGAGCTAAAACTGGCGAAAATGTACAAAACGTTCGAAAACGTAAAAAAACGTGAAAAAGTACGTAAACGTTAAAAAACGTACAAAAACAGACGAAAACGCAAAAAAACGTACGAAAACGTACAAAAACAGACGAAAACATTAAAAAACATACAAAACAAACGAACACTTAAAAACGGACGAAAACTGTCAAAAACGGATGAAAACGTATAAAAACGGATAAAAACGTATTAAAACATATGAAAACGTATAAAAACGTATGGAAACGAATGAAACGTATACAAACTGATGAAACCGTATAAAAACGGATAAAACGGATGAAAATGTATAAAAACGTACAAAAACGTAAAAAAACGGATAGAAACGTATAAAAATGTATAAACCTATATCTATTTAAAATAATTACAAAAGGCCGTTAGAATGGACGGTGGAGGATGGCACGGGAGATTAGAGTTAAAATGGTGTATATTTGATGTTTTATAGATCTCTTTTCTTTTTATTGAGAAGAAAATGAGAAAGAAAAAAGTGAGAATGATATAATAGACTTTTCAATTTTTATACTAAAATGTTGAAAAAAAGTGAGAATGAGAATTCCATATTTTTTTTTTGAAAAAGGTTGAAAAAAATACGACTAAACGGATTTTCAACATTTTCATTTTTACATGAAAAAATTTCAGAAAAAATAGGATATTTTTCACTAACTAAACGGCCCCTAATGTTCCCAAAAACGTCCTTTTAACCAAGCTTGAGCATGGCAATTTTAGTTTCCTGGAAAAAAGTCAGAATTTCATGAAAATAAGCTTACACAAAAACCTTCAATAAGCTTAATATCTTTCTAAATCATAATAAGTTGTAACTTTGACGAAACACTCTCTTAAGTTACTGAATTCTGAAAGTCAACGCTAAAGTTATGCTCCAAGGCTATGAAAGTCAACACTAAAGTTACCGAATTCCGATGATAATTACAGTGGTAATATGAACGAAATTGATAATCACTTCAAACAAACTTATACCCAGGTAAGAAATGCTTAAGGCCAAAAACTAATAGATCCATTTTTTAGTTAAAATAACACATGACAACAACTAAGCAAGTTTATTAGTCAAAGATCAGAAGAAAATACCTTGGAGGAACCCGGGAGATAAATGATTTCCTTCTACTAGGGACAGCTTATTCAATCTATACTCTGTTGTTCTAACAAGATAGAGAGATGGAAACTATCTTTAACTTGACATTTGATATATTTTACCAGCTAACGTTGACCAACCAAATGCGTGGTACTCTTTATATAAACGGAACCTTCAATTCGCTGTATAATAAAACTATAAAGTAGGGCCGAGCATCGGTTCAAAACCGAACCAAACTGAAAACCGACAATGAGAAAAACACGAACCGAAGTGAACTGAACAAAATCAAAACCGAACCGAAACCGAGCCGAACCGAACAAAAACAAACTGAATAATTAGTTAAGGCGTATTTTTCTTGGTTTTAACCCGAAACCGAACCGAACCTAGCAAAACCCAAACCGAAAACAATAAATATACAAAACCGAAAATGATTGGTTACGTTTCAGTCGGTCCGACTCGGCTCGGCTCGGTTTGTCGATTCGGTTCGGTTCAGTTTTCGGTTGGTTTTGCTCAGCCTTACTATAAAACATCTCAAGTCTAATTTATGTCTTTTATTAATCGGTAAAACTGCAAAAAAATGTCTGAAGTTCATTTTCACAGTTTCTGTCATTTTTTTAAAGGGAAACATAACACTGTTTCATCTATACTATTATATAAAGCATTTTTAATGTGGGTCTCATCAAAAATTAAGTTAAAGAGGTGCAATATTGATTATTCATCTCATTTTAGAAAACCACATCATAAATTGACATGTGTTACTTTTTAATTAAAAAATCATATTTATTTTTAAATTGGAATATTTTTTTATCATCATTCATTTCGATATGTATATTTATAAATTTTTTACTTTTTTACATTTTCAGTGTGTTTATTATAATTTGATTCAAATTTTTTACAACTTTAATCTTAATTTGAATACAAACTTGATTCGTAAAAATTATATACTTTAGAGAGATTATTTGACGAGTAAAAGAGTGTGTGAGTCTTTTTTACATGCGAGAATGATGATGCTAATATGATGTTGCGGGAAAGCTACAGAAAACCTAAGCAAACACATAAAACGAACACATATACATTCGAAGTATTGTGAAGCCACTCGATGATTTTCAGAAAAACACTTTCAAGATCCGATTGTTGATATTTTCTTAAAGTGTAGAGGGCACTTTAGTTTATGCGTTGAGGGCACCACTGATTTTTGTAATAAATTTAACCATTTTCCTTATTAATTTAGCTAATCCGGTGAAGCTTTATTGGGGGCCTTTCCCCCACTACCTACAAGATGGCTCCACCCCGAATGGCACTAGAGGGACTACTATTGCCAAATTAACCAAAGTTATAAGTAATATATATTCTAATTTCCTTGGAGAACTCTACACACTTCTCATTTTATCCAGGAGAGTGTGTGTGTCGTGAAGGAAGAATATGTCTCAACTCATGTAGGGTGTCCATTACATTGATCTCCCTCAAGTAAGTATACTAATTTAGTGATTTAATGGTAATTTAATAGTTAGGGTTTTTGAGATAAATTAGGGGTTTTGAATAATTTTTGTTTTAAACTAAGTATTGAGGTGTTTGTGATAATGGGTTAAGACCCCTTAATGATTTATGTTAAAATTAGGTAAAATGAGGTTTCATCATATGATCATATGATGACTAGAGATGATGATGGGTTATGAGAACCCTTGTTAGATTGGTTTGCTTTAATGTGGTAATTAGTGTTGTGATGGTTTTTTTATTAGGACCCAAGGTTTTGTTGATAGTGGTGATGTTCTTGGTAATTATCTTGGATTCAAGGTAAGTAACATAGGCTATAATATGTTATGATGTTTGAATAATCATGTGTTTTATTTATGTAGGAAACTAGAAGGGGGGGTTGAATAATTTACCGGTTAATTGTCCGTTTTAAAATTTTGCTTAGAAAATTGTTTGATTCGAGTTGTATATTAATCAATCAACAATATGAATCACAATTAAACTATCTAATGTAATGAACTAAGTAAACAATAACAATATAAAAAGATGGAGAAAGAAACAATCAAACCAAGACACCGAGATTTATAGTGGTTCGGCTACGAAGTACCTCTTCGTTCCTACTCCACTCCCCGAGTACTCCACTTGAGATTTCACTATGTCAACAAGCTCCCTTTAGGCGGTGAAAAACGTTTACACGTCGCTTACTTTCTTTTCCGACACTAAGCTAGATGTTGAGTCCTAATCTTAGCTAGAACCAATCTAAGACTTCACTAAGTCTTTATACACTCACAAGATATATACCCTTGGATTGGCACACAATCCAAATCACACCAATACACAATTTACACTATTGGATCTACACACAATCCAATTTACACAACAACACAAAGTAAATATAATGAAGATTTGTGATCTTGAGGAGGAAGAGAGAGATCACTTGATAACAATTCGTATGTAGAAGAATACGATTGTTCTTCTTTTGCACTTGATTAGAAGAAGAAGGGAGGAAGAAAGAATTAATCACTTGAAACAAGATCAAGGTATGTTAGTGATCAAGATATGTGTTTTATAAAGAAAGAAAGAAGAGAGAAAAGTAGATCTGAGAAAATTCGTGGCAAGAGGTTTTGTTTTTCAGATGGGGTGGCCTAGTGTTTATAGAAGACAAAAAGAGCCGTTATGCTGGCGGCGGTCCCGGCGGTCCCTAATATATAAGGGGGCCGCCAGGCCTATAAGGGGGCCGCTGTAGAGTACGTTCCTCTTTTTGTCTTTTTGTGGGGGAAGGTGTTATCTGTTTTGGAACCTTCTATTTTGGGGGAAAAATCTGATTTCAAATTTAATGTTTTTATAAAACATTTCTTTTATGAATAAATATTTTGTTTTTATATTTTTATAAAAACACTTTTGTAGAAATATAAGGTTTAAGAAAAAATATTTTCTTAATCACTAATCATGTTTAATGATTTATTTATTCATACCTTAAGTGATTAATCTTAGAAATAGAATTTTATGATTAGTAATTTATAAACGTTTATTTTTATCGTAAACGTTTTTACATTTTGTTATTATCAAAACATTGAGAGGTCGAAAAATATAAATAACGTTTTTAGACATTATTTGTATTAACAATCTCCCCCTTTTTGATGATGACAAAACATAAACTCATTTAGTATAAAAGTAGAAGTTTATAAATTATTAATGAGTTTAATTCTATTTCTCCCCCTTTTTGTCGAATCCAAAAAGGTTGATCGTCGAGTCGTAGTTGAGAGAAAGAAATCGATGATTAAAGACTCCCCCTTGATGTAAGCTCCCCTTTGTTCGGGGCACCAAGGGATCGATCTTACGATGGTTTATTTGCTATAAAACAAGGTTAGAAGTACAAGTGCAAGCCAACATAGCATGACAAATATCTTAAGAGAATAAATCACACTTTTTGAAACTCATAAATAAAGTTTATTCAAATTGGTAGAAAGATCATACATAGTCATAAGGATAATATATGATGGTACAACATAAGATAATTATAGCAAAACACAACATATTAAAGCATAGGTGAACATGAATCTAAAAATACATTAATCCTAGATGATTCATGATTCATAGATATGACTTTTAAACAAAATGTCTTTGGATTATCAATTATTAAGCCATTTGAAAAAGGGTCTATGGTTGAGGTGGAATTGAGTTGTGAAGGCGGTGGTTAGAAGATACTCGAGATGAGCAAACATAATGTTCATTTCATCTTGAAGGTTCAAATGTAGGTTACGGTTGTGGAAACAACAAATACAAGTTGACTCATGATAGTCATGATAGTTGTAGTAGAGTGGATGTCCCATGATAGGAGGTTGAAGTAGTGGTGGTGATGGTAAAGGTGGACTTGAGAGATTTTCAAGAGGTGTGATTGGTGATAGTGATAGAGTGATATCCAAAGAAGGAAGGCTTTGAAGTGGTTGAGGGTTTAAAGGTCTAGGAGGGACATCCAAGATGTTCTTAAGCAAAGGGTTCAAAGGTTGAGGAGAGGTTGGTTCAATTAAGGATGGAGGTGAGATTTGAAGTTTTGATTGAAAAGAAGAAGATGTATTATCTTGGCTTAAGGAGGTTTGATTTGTGGATGGAGTTTTTGATGGTGCATTTAGAGGAGTTGGGGTTGAGGAAGTAGTGGTAGGAGAAGGTGTAGTGGTGACTTCTTCATCACTAGAGATGTTGACAAATAGTTGTCTAGGAGGGATTATGGTTAATTTGATTTTCTTAGAAGGGTTTGAAGAAGAAGCATTGGTGGAATTCATGGTAGAGTTTGGTTGAGGAAGATGAAGATGACAAGAAGAATAAGAAGAGGGCTTATTTAATTTGAAAGCAAGTGATAAAAATGGAAAAACATTTGAGTTAAGAAAACACTTTCCAAAAGTTGTTTAGCAATATGTAGAAGTGTTAGCTGGGTCTAAGAAAGAATAGTCAACTACACAGAAAACCAGGAGTCACAGTAAAATTTCCGTGACTTCTGATGGCGGTCCCAGATATATTAGGGGGCCGTCCTTTATATATGGGGGCCGTTCTCTAGAGACAGGAAATTTTTCTAGTTTTCCTGATTTTCTGTAAATCTTGTACATAAATAATTTCCTATTTTTCCCTTTTGTAGTCAATTCCAATTCATCATGAATCATCTATCATTCAACAATCAAGGTTATAACTAGGAAGCAAAATGGGTCATATTAGGGTTTTTAAATGAAAACTCGCGGTTCCTGCGGGTTTTTTTAAGTCAAATTCTTTCATGACTTATCAAAGCACTTATTTTAATGTTAGTTAAGCTTATTGGGATAGATTATAACAATAGTTTACAAGCTTAGCTTATAGATTAAGTAAAAAACATGAAATTAGGGTTTCGGTGTGTTTTCGGTTTGGAATCAAAAAGGCTATAACAACATAGGTTTTTTCGAGTTCAAAGCTTTTTATTATTATTTTAACTTGATATTATGAACATTATAAGGTATAAATATAGAATATAAGCTTAGAGAACCTGGTCTTGAGCTTATAGCTTAGAAATGGGTCGGAATCGGGACTTTTGGCTTCGTACGCCTAGAATAACGACTCTGGGGCTTCGTTTCTTAGTTTCTTTTGCTTACTTTCTATACTTGAGCCTTCTTAAGACCTATTAGGATCTATTGAGCAAGATTGTTTGCTATGTAAGGGTTATAGGATGAGGAAGTGGGGGAGGAAGGATAAATGAAGTGTTTTGGTTCCTATTTATAAGCCCCGAATTGTACTTGGAGGCCAAGGGAGGTTATGAATTTAAAGAGGACAAGTAGGAGGTCTAGAGGGTGATGAGGAGGGTCTATTAGATGTGTTGTTTAAGCTATAAAGTAGCTACGATGAGGTGTTAACCCCTTTGCATGCCGCGGCTAAGAAATGGAAGAAACAAGAAGATCATGTGCAAATTTTATAATATAAGTGGAATATATTTGAAGAGGGGTGCTTGTAAGCTGCTTAGGAATGAAGGATCTTAGTCATTGAGGTGCTTGGTTGCAAATATTAGTTAAATGGGTCAAAGTTGATAGAATGATAGGTTACTGATACTAAGACTTAGGGACTTAATTAAGGGTTTTCAAGCTTAGATTAGGTTTCAAGCCTGGATTTCGTTGGTGTAAATATGAATCAGAATGATAGGTTACTGATCCTAAGACTTATATTAAGGATTATAATCAAAAGTTGATAGGTGGTTTGGGTTAAAATGGGTAGAAAAAGGAGGTGGTGTGTGGGTAAACGGGTCAAAAGTTCCATTAGGGCACAATTAGGGTTTACTAAATTTATTTCGGTGTACATTGTTTTAAATTAGGTGAAATAAATGATGGAATGTTGATGATAATTTTGTAATTTATTGTTATTAAATACTTATTTGAGAGTTGGTTTGGGTTTACAATGGATATAAAAATCAAGAATCGGGGTCATATGGTTAGAAACTAGTCGGGTTTTTGGGTTTAGGGTTTTGTATTTGGGTTTTGGAGTATAAAAGATGTATGAAAGTTTATGAATAGAATAATTAGGGTTTACACATTGTATATTGAGTGTAGTAGCTTGTACACAAGTGGTGGTGAAGAGATTAGAATGAAAACGGAGGTAAAATGGCTATTTATTTTGGAGATATTATTAACGATTATATACTGAGCTTTAAAGGAACTTGTACTTTGATTTTGAAAGAGATTTTTATATTTCAAATGAGATGTTATATTACTTGTACATATGATTTAGTAGCTTGTGCATTCACTTTAGATGTTAATTCTTCATGGAATTAGGGTTTAAAGGCATTCGATAACGGTTTAAAGCCCGTTTTGATATAACGTTGCGAATGGTACATTATAGGAATAACGTACATTGTAAAAATGATATTATGATATTGAATTGATATATTATGAAGATTGCTTGACCTATATGAAGATAAGATTTCACATATGTTGTTGGACATGAGCCGTTAACTTTAAGTTATGCAAGTAAGGTTGTACATGAGATATTGGCATATGTAAGTTATGTATAAAGCGAAAAAATTTCCCTGACATATATAATTGATAGGATTGACATCATCTAACTTAATAGATGGATATTTACATTTATGAAAATTACGGGTTGTTATAGTCCCCCATCCTTACAGAAATCTCATCCCGAGATTTAATTGAATTTCGAAGAGATGATTGAAAACAGATGAGGATATTTAGCACGAATTTTATCTTCGCGTTCCCATGTAAACTCTGGTCGCACTTTTAGAGTTTCATCGCACTTTGATTATAGGAATACGACTTCGCTTAAGTTGCTTGATTTCACGATCCATAATTTCCACTGGTCCTTCTACAAAGTTGAGTTTGTCGTCGAGTTAAAGTTCTTTTATTGGAATGATGAAAGATTCATCGGATAAGCATTTCTTGAGATTAGAAATGTGGATACTACTAAGCTTTTTAGGAAGCTCTAGTTTGTACGCCACTGGGTCAATTCGTTCAAGAATTTTGAATGGTCCAATGTATCGGGGATTAAGCTTTCCTCGTTTTCCGAATCGAAAGATATCTTTGCGAGGTGATGCTTTTAACATAACACGATTGCCAATTGAAGTATCTAAGGCTTTCGCCTCACTTTGGTGTAAACTTCTTTGTACGATTGACGAATTTGCTACGCTCTTTTTAGTAGGTTTCTTGATTCTTCTGGTTCCGAGATTTAGCTGAATGCTGGAGTGATGTCAAGAAATGATTATGAATTGTAAGAGAGTTGCAAATCATGTTGGATATAAATTTTGGAAATGAACAGATGATGTGACAGATACTTACGTTTGAAGGTATTAATGATATAAGGATTTATTTGTTCAAACGGATTTGAAAGAAACTTTTTGTTTGTACGGAATGCCATACTTATGCCACTCCATTTATAATTTGTCATTTACAAAAAGAGGCGTCTCAATCATTTGCTAATTGAGAATTTTAAATTAGGAAGTTCGGGGTTTTATATTTCCTTATTTAAATAAAGAAGCCGTGCCTAATTCATTTCAATAAGATGATTATTAATCAATTCTATTTAAGCATTAAAACATGATTCAAAACGGTATTAGTCGAAGATAAAACTTTTGAGAAGGATAATTGAGAATTATATCCCATCGATACCGATTCTAGAAATCACCAGTTGGAGAATTCGGCATACAATTCCTCCCTTATAAAGTAATTTCAAATTTTTTATGATGTTATGAGTGTTCTTCGTTGTTATAAGAGTAGATAAGATATATTAGATGAACACTATTATGGAATTTGTCTTAAGTATGGTTTTTCACACCTGATTCATGGATCACATGAAATATGGTAGGAGGATGTTGTGTTAATTAAACCAAATTACTTGTAATTTTATAGTGTTGTATCTCGTTCTGAAAGCAGTCTTAGGTATATTCTCATTCCTTATTTCAATTTATGATAGTTGATCTTAATTTCAATTTTATTGAGTAAACGCTTGAACCTTGAAGTTGATTCGGAATAAGTAATTATTCCCGGGTGATAGGTAAGGTTTATTCAACTCCTGGTTGATTTGTAATATAATTCTGATGGGATAAAGAAGAAAAAAAGTATCCTGGATATATACCTTTCGGTTTTTATACAGGATATAAGATTTATCGGGTTTTGTTTGGTCACTTCGATGTCTAAGTGGATCAGTTTTTCCGTTTGATAGGAATGTGGTTGAACTTTCTAGTCGCACAAAAATGTAGGCTGATACTAGATAATTAATCCATACCCAATGATGATGCTGAAATAAAGATAATTTTGTAAGGTAGTGTTTTTACTTAGTCAGATGGCCGAACCTAGATTATTGGTAACTATGAAATAGTGAGGTATAAAACAGAATTGTATTATATCGTGAACAACTTGCCTTTATACTTTACATAGTCAAGATTTGACAAGTGTTTTTATTTATACACACACCATTGTGGTTAGGTTTCTAACATAGCTTATAACTAGGATCTTTATAGTAATTCGGGGTCCTTTGGTCTCTGCAGTTCTAGTTTTGATGGACACTTTTGTTGAAAATCTGAGACTTGACGTGCAAACTCCTGTGTGTGTATCAGGGTGCATCTTGTACACAAGGGACGGTTTCCATGGTATCCTTTGGTAGGATAAGTACTAATAGTTTCTTGTCTCTTTTATGCTTGGTGGTTGGCACCTCTTCCTGTTTGTTCTTATATTGTTTGTCTTTATGCATTTTTTTTTTTTGTTTTTTTGTTATTCTTTTTTCTTTTTTCTGTGAATTGTTGTTGGTTATTTTGATAGTTGTTTGTTGTTGACAATTGTTGGAGTGGTTATTGTTTTTGCGGGATCATATTGGGTAGTTGTTGTAGTTTTTGCGGTGGTTGTTCTTTTATTTTTTCATCATAAAACTTTCGTTTTTGGTTATTGGTTACTTATACAGAATTGTGTTTGCATTAAATGCTTTATTAACTTTTGGGTCTGTAATGGCTTCTTCCCATTTTCCAATCTCGGTTTGAGGACAATACTTTTCTATTCAAAGAGTCTTTTAAATTCAGACCAGGTGATCTTATAGGCTTCTTCTATTCCAATAGCTATGGGTATAATGAATTCACAGAACAAAGCTTCCTTAGTGAGGGTATATCAGCAAATCTCACCTTTGTTCTATCTCGGGCACATTTGCTTTGTTTACGAGGAAAAATATCGATTCAGTCCGTTTAAACCAGCAAATGAGACCAACAGCTCCGTACGTCCATTGAAGTGAAAAGTTGGTAACTTGTGTAAACTTCTTGTAAGCGCATGTCCTTACTACCAAAAGTTTTTCTTTTGTTAGAGTTAGGATTGTTTGTACTTGCCTTATTGCAGCTTTTGCTTCCAGAATTGTAGCAAACGCTCATGAGCTACTTGTTTCTCGATTTGGTAGCATGAGTCAGGACTGGTGCTTCAGATGTTGACATCCTTTTGGGAGGCATTCTATCAACATAAGATAACACGTAATAAGAATCCATATAATGATAGTCATATCACAAGTCATTGTATAAAAATTAAAATTTTCATACTTAGTGATATTGAATATCATTGTGTGAGTTCTAACAAGAAATACATATTCCTTGATATTACATTGTAGGATATAACAGGAAGTTTTAGAATTTAAGATTTTCAGATATGAACGTTCAAACAAGCATTTGACTTATTAGATTCCTCGGGATTAGTTCACTTTCCAGTGGTTCGTTTAGTTATGATTTTTATAATGGCGTTATGCTAACTCTGCATAGATAAACTCATTGAAGGGATAATCGGGTGGTGGCCTAGTTAATTGATGATGAAGACGGAGATAACAAGAAATGACATATATGATATTGGTAAGGTAAAATGGAATTTCAACTTTATTTATAGATAACTTATCTTACATAACCTAAGATCTGACAGGTGTTGCTACTTATACTACGTGTCCTTAGATAAAAAAATGATAAAGATAAGGTTTCGATCTAGTAGTCTTGGAGTTTATGAAGTGTGTTCCATAAGATTCTTCATATATAGTTGATGGCGATCTTGGATATCCTCAAGGGTTATTTCTAAATCAGAAATCCTAAAGCGAACAAAAGAAATCTTGTCTCTCTGTCCCATATGCTTCTTCTGTAGCGGGCTTCCTTAAGTTTGGTTTTCACTTCATCAAAATACCTTGGCATGATTATCCAATTATTAACAAATCTTTCTTTCATTTTCTCAATACAGTGAAAAGAGGGTTCTTCTAAGTAATTCAGAATGCTTTCAGTTTGTTTCTCATGGTGTTCTGCATGCATCTTAATAGAGGTTTTCCCTAATTCATATATCTAAGGTGAGATAGGAGTATAAGTTGAGACTGATGGTGATGCTAGGATACATGCTTCTGAGATGAATTAAATAACGTAGTTAAAGAAGAAGATGGGGGATGAATTTGCTTCTTAGGTGGTAATAATTCTTTAGGAACAAGAAATATCGAGGATTAAAACAGTAACTGAAGGTCGGTTTAATCATCAGAGATGGAGTTTAAATAGTTGGTGGGAGTAATAGAAATATGGTGGTGGAATAGGTGATTCTTTAGCATAAAATGCTTGTACGTTCTTCAAATACAGATTATTATAGAAAAGTGAGAATGTTGGCTGGGATAATTTCCCATCCCTTAGATCTTCTAAAGTGTTAAAAAGAAGTGCTTCATGAGTAGCTGACGAAGCTGAAGTAATAGTTTTTGATTATTTCCATAGTGGGAAAAGTATTTTCCCATATCGGAATAAGATGAAGTGATAGTAGAACGATGTGGGGTACGAAGACATGACTGTAACAATCCAGTATAATATAAGTTATTTATATAATAGTATAATGTTATGTTTTTACATCAGTCCAGAAGGATATAGCGGCACGGAAGGACTTTCTTGGATGGAGAAAATAGTAAAGTAGTTACAGTTTAGGTTTCAACCTTGTTCTCTATAACGTAGGCTATGGTACAAAATCTGTAACACCTCCATTTTTACAGATAGCAGCAGAAGCTAATCTGGGGTATTACTTCAAAGGTACAACAGTTATAATCAGAGAAAACGAATCAAAAGAAAGCGTTTTGAAAATAAGTTATCATTCGTTATTTCATCAGAGTTTTTACAAAAGAGAGGTCCCAACATCTAAAATACAACATTTAAATGATAACGATTTTTCCATCTTCAAGTCCTCGCCACTCCGAGCCATTAGTTACCTGAGATAAAAACAGGCTAATAAGTCAACACAAAGGTTGATGTGAAATCTATAGGTTTGAAGTAATATAAATTTGATTGCAAATGCCGATATTCGGGTTTTTAGTTGATATAATACACACCGGTATGAAAAATATGTATTTATTGCCATTAGCTCATGAATCCAAAGCCTTAGGGTATGGTGATACGTTATAGCCTCTGCGGGTACCTTTGCCAAAATACCCGCGTGATTTCTAATGATGTGCAATTGGTTACTCGTAACTGGGTACACCAACGGGGAGTCCAGCCCAAATAGATCTATTCACACCATTCGCGGTTACTATGAAGAGTAATTAACGGTTCATGATTATGGGGACTTAAAGGCAAAGCAGTTACTTAGGCAATAGTAAATTGAAATAGCATACATAAATAATTGCATTCATGTTTATAGCATGTATCCCCCTCGCGGGTTTATAAAAAGATTGAAATGCGAGGCTATGAACTCACCTGAACGGTTATAGGGAAATTGATAGCAAATGTATATGAAATGAAAGTAACGGCTTCGTCACGGGCAACCTGGGGTAATATATGTCAAGTCTTAGTTTGATTGAATATGTAAGATTTTACATTGATGTTGGTTTTGATATAAAAATTATCATAACACTGTTCGGGCCATCATAATTCAGAAGTCATTCAGTAAACGTTTGAGGAGCTAGGGCACTTTAAATCGTAAACCCAACAACTCAGTCAGAACGTAATACCAAGATGAAACTCCTTAATATGAAGCTCCCTAGTATTGTGGTATGATATGAATCCGAGACATGATTTTTGAAAGCACATCGATGATGAATGATATAATAGTTATAACATAAGCAGTTTTAAGCATTTTATTCACTATTCTGGAAAGCGTTAAGGCGCGGTTTTCAAGCGTAATTAAAGTTATGTCTTGTAATGTTTTGAATGTGTTTTTATACTTTTTCAAAATGTTACATTTTAGACCCTTGAGTTTGAAAAGTGGCAGAATATACCCTTGGAGTTTGCACTTTTACGACTTTGGTCCTTCAACTTTTAAAGATATACAAAGTAAACCTTGCACTTTGAAAAGTGATATAATAGACCCCTATAGTTATAACTTTGATAAAATGACATTTTTAGTCCTTTTAGTTATAAGTTTCCGAAAGTTACGATATATACCCCTTGCATGGATAATATTTACAAAACATGTCCAAATTGCCATGCAAGCTTATTTTAACATTTCAATAGACATTTATAAGTTATTTAATAAACTAAATATGAAGATTTACATAACGGCAAGTTTAAATTAATGATTCGTTAAGTAGGAAGCAAAAAGGGTCCATATGGGTTTTAAATGAAATAAGCATGGGTTTTAAGCTCACACACCCCCCCCCAAATTTTTCTTCTATCATGACTTTATCAAAATCCTTATTTTAATGGTTAGTTAAGCTTATTGGGTAGATTTTATAATAATTATTTTACAAGCTTAGCTGTATAGGATTAAGCAAAAAACATGAAAATTAGGGATTCAGGTGTAGGCTTTAGATCAAAAAGGTATACACATAGGTTTTTTGAGTTCAAAGCCTTTTTATTATGATTTTAACATGATCATTATGAACATTATATAGGTATATTATACAAAATATAAGCTTAGATAACCTGGTCTTGAGCTTGTAGCTTCTAGAAATGGGTCGGAATCGGGACTTTTGGCTTCGTACGCCTAGAATAACGACTCTCGGGCTTTGTTTCTTGGTTTCTTTTGCTTCCTTTCTATACTTGAGCCTTCTTAAGACCTCTTAGGATCTATTAGAGCAAAGGATTGCTTCTATGTAAGGGTTTATAAGAGGAGGAAGTGGGGGATGAAAGAAAAATGACGTGTTTTGGTTCCTATATATAGACGATTTAAATTGGAGGCCAAGGAGGTATGAAATTGAAGAGGACATGTTAGGAGGTCTAGGAGGGTGAGAGTAGGTTAGTAAGAGGTTGTTGTTTATGCTTAGAAAGTAGCTTTGAGTGGAGGTGTTTACCCCTTTGCATGCCGCGGCTAAGAAATGGAAGAAACAAGAAGATCATGTGCAAATTTTATAATATAAGTGGAATATATTTGAAGAGGGGTGCTTGTAAGCTGCTTAGGAATGAAGGAGCTTAGTCATTGAGGTGCTTGATTGCAAAAAGATTAGTTAAAATGGGTCAAAATTAAAGAAAGGTGTATACGGGTACATTTAGGGCTCAATTAGGGTTTTCAAGCTTGGATTTCATGTAAATTTGATTAATAATGATAGGTTAACTGATTCCTAGATTATTATTAAGGTTTATAATTCAAAAGTTGATAGGTGGTCTTGTATGTTGGTTTTTTCACCAACCACCATTTGGGGTCTTTTTTGGGTTAAATGGGTAGAAAATGAGTAAACGGGTCAAAAGTCAATATAGGGCACAATTAGGGTTTTCTAGATTTATTTCTTGTACATTGTTGTTAATATGGTAAATAATGATGGATTGTGTTGTAATGTCGTATTTTATGTATGATAACGGTATTGAGGAGTTGGTTTGGGTTTACAATGGATTTAAACTCATAAGAATAGGGTATGATTTAGAAAACTAACGCGGTTTTTGGGTTTAGGGTTTGATTAGTATGGTTTTTGAGTTATAAAGATGTATGACAGTTTATGAATTTAGAATAATTAGGGTTTACAATTGTATTTGGTGTAGTATTCTTATACACAAGTGGTGGTGAAGAAATTAGAATGAAAACGGAGGTAAAACGGCTATTTTGGAGATCATGCTTAATGACTTGTACATTGAGCTTTTAGAGACTTGTACTTTGACTTGAAGAGATTTTATATTTCAAATGAGATGTTATATTGCTTGTACATATGCTTTAGTAGCTTGTGCATTCACTTTAGATGTTAATCCTTCATGGAATTAGGGTTTAGAGGCATCCGATAACGGTTTAAAGCCCGTTTTGATATAACGTTGCGAATGGTACATTATAGGAATAATGTACTTTGTAAAAATGATATTATGATATTGACTTGATATATTATGATGATTGCTTGACATATATGAAGATAGGATTGCCATAGATAGGTTGCCTGAGCCCGTTAACTTTAGTTATGCAAGAAATGTTGCATATTGAGATATTGGCAAAGTAAGTAATGTAATGTAATAAAGCGAAAAATTTCCCTGAAAAAGGTGAGTTCATATATAACTGATAGATTGTACATCATCTAACTTAATAGATGGATATTTACATTTATGAAAATTGCGGGTTGTTATAGTCTCCACCCCTTAAAGAAATCTCGTCCCGAGATTTAATTTGATGTTGAAGTGATAATTGAAAACAGATGAGGATATTTGGCACGAATTTCGTCTTCGCGTTCCCATGTAAATTTTGGCCCTCATTTAGAGTTCCATCGTACTTTGACTATAGGAATACGACTTCGCTTGAGTTGCTTTATCTCACGGTCAATAACTTCCACTGGTTCTTCTACAAAGTTGAGTTTGTCGTCGAGTTGAAGTTCTTTCATTGGAATAATAAGAGATTCATCGGATTCTTCAACATGATTATCCAACTAGCATCTGAATTACCTTCTAACACTAAAGGATATCCAACATATGATAAACCATAATTCATTGTTCCCTTTAAGTACTTGAATACCCTTGTTATTGCTTGCCAATGTTGTCTACTGGGGTTACTAGTAAACCTGCTCAATCTACCAACTGATTAAGCAATATAAGGTCTTGTGCTAGTCATAGCATACATCAAGCAGCCAATAGATATAACACCATGTGTTTCCAAGTCATTGACGACGACGATTAATCTACTATTCATCTTTTATATTGTACGCGTTTGTTTTAAATCGTAAATGTTAAGCTAAATCGCGTAAGCTAAAAATTAGCGTTCAATGTAAACGGGCATCAAACAATTAAACGTTTACATCAAGCAAGTATTAAATAATTATTTTGAGAATAATTATGGTCTTTGTTCATTTTATTTTTATCGGATACGTAAAGTGTATACGTTTCGTGATAAATTGCGTTTAGGCATACCCGGAATCACGTTAATTAATCTACGCTTCAACAAATGTCTATTTTTAATTCCAATGATCAAAGTTTATAAAACTTCACCCCTAGGCATACATATATACACGTCCATATATATGTAGGAATCAAGCAAAGCATATAAATTACAAGTCTTACACTTTTAATAAAGGAGACTACAACTTATACTTTCACAAAAAATGCAAGTATTACTTTTATCAACCAAGACATATAAATTAGTCACTTCCATCCTCATTTTCATGGGATAATGTCTCATTTGGGAGACATAAGGACACAACACATAAATGGCTAGCATGGTGCAACATGACTTAGTAGAAGAATATGGCAAAGTTAGTAAGAAGTAAGGCATGACTAGTGGTTTTGACCACTAGTCACCCCTTTTTGTCCCCCTTGCCGTCCACCCCCCCTTAGACTAGTCTTTGGACTTTATTTGACTAGTTCTCATATATATACATCATGCATTACAAGTATTATCTCACACAACTCATAAACACTTAGTAAAAAGATCAAAAATTCCCTCCTTTCTCTCCTTGATAGCCCACGGCATCAAACACCCTCCCAAGAAAATCCATACCTTGATTTTCTAAGAGCATACACACATATACACATCATTCCTAAGATATTCTAAGATGTTTCCAAGCATTGGTTAACCATTTGCAAGCATTTGTCAAGAAAAGGAAAGATTAGGGTTTCATAACCTAATCTAGGGTTTCATATTTGGAAGCTTTGATTTTGTGTCTAAACAAGGGTTTAGATTGTATTGAGCATCATCATCATTCATCATAAGGTCTTATATAAACCTTTATACTTTCATTTTATGAGTTTACGTGTATATTATGTGCTATATAGTGAAATCACCGTTTAGGATATGTTTAACTTGCAAAAGTGAATTTCTCTTGTAAACATGATTTATGAACTTGTACACATGTTATATGGATGGTATATTGAGTTTACAAAATGGTTGTAAGACTTGTACACACTTGGTTTATGTATAAAAATGATTATGGATAAATTAGTAAATTAGGGTTTACTTAATGAAGTTATGGTTTTTAAGTATTATTATGGACTTGTTAATCTTGTTACCTTGGAAATTTTGTCAAAGGATGAACTAATGTACTATATTATATGTATCACATATAATACTTATGGCATATAAGACTTGTGGTAAGTTACAAAAGTGGAAAGTACATGGAATGAGCTTTATATAAAAGTATACATATTGATCCTATAGGGGCTGTTTGGAATCCGAGTTTCCAACAGTGGATTTGACACTTTATTGTAACACCCCCAAAAATCAGGACAACGCAGCGGAATGGTAACATTGGGGTGCTACTTCAGGGCACAAAACACAAGTCACGGAAAACGACCTTAAAATGGACGTTTTAAATAAAGTCATATTCTATTTAATAAAAGATCAGAGTTGCAACAGGTTTCATTTATAATGTATTAGAAAACATTGTCAAAACGTTTGTCAAATAGTACTCAAGTTATTAAGCCTTCAAAAATATATATATCCGCGCGACTCGAATGCTCCCAATGCTCCACTAGCAAAATAGTAACCTGAAAATACATGCTAAAACGTCAACAATAATGTTGGTGAATTCATAGGTTTAAGTAAAAAGCAGTATTGAAATAATTTAAGAAATATTTCAGAAGAAAAGTAGCGTTACAACATTTAAAAGTGTTATTTCCGAAATCCATCCGAAATCCAAGTAGTGATTCAGTAAATCAAGAAGTATTTAAAAGTGGACCACAAGATCGAAGTAATGGTGGACTAAGTACATATTCCGAAGTCCAAAACAAGTAATGTAGACAAGAGAAACACATTCATCAAGTCTAAGTATTTATTATTGCACTAAGCTCATGACACCGAAGCCTTAACTAGATTTTTGCCCCAATCAGAATATAGGATGCTTGCCAACACCCTAACATCTCTCAATGTTAAATGCACCCGATCAAACTAGTGACCCAAGTAAGGGTGGGGGTTGTTAGTCCCGATAGATCTATCCATAACACCAGCGCTCACTATAATAGCAATTAACGGTTCATGATAATAGGGACTTCACGGCAATAAGGTAACTTAGGCATTAATAATCAGGCAGTAATCTGGATAGCATACACTTTGAAAAACACTTGTGTCCAATAGTAAAACAAGCAATGTAATTCACCCCGTAGATTTTGTAAAACAATTGTAGAAAAGGGGGCTATGAACTCACAAAGTATTGAAAGGTAATTGTACTGTAGTAAAATATATGAGTTTGTAAAAGAGCATGTATTCCCCTCGCGGGTTTATAAAACATTGAAAAGATTTTAAATGCGAGACTATGAACTCACAAAGTATTGAAAGGTAATTGTACTGTAGTAAAATATATGAGTTTGTAAAAGAGCATGTATTCCCCTCGCGGGTTTATAAAACATTAAAAAGATTGAAATGCGAGACTATGAACTCACCTCGAGTGAATGGTAATCCACAAAGTATATCACAATAGAAAAATGCGTCACGAAGGAATCCGAAGGCAACCTAATCCAATATAGGTCGTATAAGTACTAAACACTTTGATTAGGAGCTAAGACACTTTAAATCGTAAATCAACAACTCGTCGATACGCCACCCCGAAGAAGCCTCATTAATGAACACCCTAGTAATATAGCCCATTGCTTAATACCACTAACTAATACCACATATAGGTCTATATAGTTCAATCACCATCTAATTGTTTTGGTAAAATTGTGTTTAATAAGTTAAAACGTTTATAATTACCGTTGTAGTAAAACTGGCGTAACTTTCGCGTTTTAAGCCCGATTTTGACGTTTCTTATGCCCACGCTTTCGTATTAGGACGAGTTATCATAATTTGACATTTTCATATTTTTGACCCTCTGATGAACAGTACTTTTTACTGTTCACACCAGTTATAAAGTTATTTTTATAGTTTTAATTATCGTAAAACCCGTAAACGTCATATTTTATTCGTTATAGCTCCGTTTTTAGTGATTCTTTCGAGCACGTTCTCGTAATTGAAAGTTATACTTATTTATGAGGTTTACAAAAATAATTATTTCTGTCATGAACAGTAACTTTTATAAAAATAGTTTTATAAAAGTATTAATTGTCGTAAACTCGCGAAATTCATAACTCGTTCGTTATTAATTGAAAAATTACGATTCTTATCATTTTGGAATCCTAAAAATATGTATAATTTGTTAAAAATACCAAACTTGCTGTTTGAATAATTTTTATGAAAAGTTTTTATAAAAATTCTTTTACAAATCCGTTTATTTATCGTATAACTTGTTTTTGCCGTAACTTTTTCGTTATTAATCCGTTTGACAAGTTTCTTACCTTTTCGGAATCGTCTTGAGATGTATTATCTTATAAAAATATAAAATAAATATATTTTTATACACTTTTTGGACAGAATGTTTGATTGACTTTACTAAGTCTATATATAACTTTGTTTTTATACTTTTCCACTTTTGTAATCTACCACAAGTCTCATATTTCATATATGTCATATATGTTACATATAATAAGAGTCCATTAGTCCATAATTGTCCATTTGTGTCCAAATTTACCAAGTCCATATTAACACTTTTAACCCTTAACTTTCATAAGTAACATTTATATCACTAGTTTATACATAACTCTTTTTACATATAAACCATGAGTGTACAAGTCTTACAACCATTTTGTAAACTCAATATACCATCCATATAACATGTGTACAAATCCATAAATCATGTTTACAAAAAAATCCACTTTTAAAATGTTAAACATATCCTAAATGGTGATTTTACTACATAACACATCATATACATAAAAACTCATAAAATGAAAGTATAAAGGTTTATAGAAGACCTTATGATGAATGATGATGATGAAAAATAGGTGCTAAACCCTTGTTTAGCCTTTAAACCCAAGCTTGCACAATATGAAACCCTAACTTTTCCAAATAAACCCTAACCTTCCTTTTCTTGATTAATACTTGAAAATGGTTAACCAATACTTGGAAACATCTTAGAATATCTTAGGAATGATGTGTGTATGTGTGTTTAGGTTGTATAAAATTTTGTATGGTTTTATTATATGTGGTGTTTCATGCCGTGGCTAAAAGGGAGGAGGGAGAGGGGTTTTGGTTGATTTTTAGCTAAGTGTTTTGTGATATGAATTGTCTTGCATGTTGGTAAGCCAATACTTGGAAACATCTTAGAATGTCTTAGATATGATGTGTATAGGTATGTATAGGTTGTATAAAATTTTTGGATGGAATTTAATTTAAAGAGTGTGCCAAGCCCGTGGGCTTTGTAGAGACAAAAAGAAGATAGAATTTGATTTATATGAAGTGTTTTACTTGTATGGTTCCTATCTCCTAAGTATGGCTGTATATATGGCAAAGTCCTTGGTCAAAATATAGCAAAAGTTGGTCCTTAGGACAAATTCAATGGTCTTAAGGAGAAAAATAGTCAAGAAGGTAACATAGTTATTGCTTGAGTTTAATAGCAGGAGATGTACAAAGCCACTTGGAAGATTTTTCAGTTATAATTTTTATGTATACAATGCAAAAATTTCATCCTATGTATGAAATAGATATGACATATTTTTGTAACTTGTATGTATTGGGTGCTAAATGTGGGGTATATTTGAGGCGTAGAAAAAGTTTTGCGGTTCCGGGTTTCCTAAACGTATTTTATTGTGACGTAATAACTAGTTACGCAACCAATTAAAATAAAATTAACAAAGTTAATAATTATCCTACAAAATAATTACTTAACCCTGCTTGATGAAAACTATTAATTGTTTGATGCCCTTTACATTGAACGCTAATTTTAGCCCTACCGATTTAGCTTAACGTTTACGAATTAAAACAAACGCTTACAATACAAAAGATACATAATAAGATTTATCGCGTCATCAATGACTTGAAAACACAGTGTGTTTTATAACGGATCTCGTTTAAAGGCAGACAGGATCCACCGAGCTGGATCCGTCGATCATAGACCAGCCAAATAGTGGCAGAACATGTTTTTAGTCCACCTATGTCTTCGTGATTGGATTTTGTAATTGTTAGAGAGAAACTAATACATAATAGCATTGAAATTCAAAAAGACCGCCTCTCAAATCATCTCTTAAGAATGGTTTAAGATATGTCAAAACCGAGTATAGATCTAAAACACCTCCATCTAGAAGAAATAATTCTTCTCAACCAAGATACAACACACCTCAACCTAAAAGAAATTCTAGCGGGCCAATTATCTAAAATCATTATCATATGAATTGGAATAATAATCAAACTCAAGGTTGTGTACATATGGGAAATTATATCCCATTTTAATATCCCAACCAAATGCAACAAATGCAAGGGATGTACAACACTAACATTTTTGGACCCATAAGATTTTGGGGACCAAGCGCTTGAGTTTGTTTTTGCTTAAATATGTATGCTTAAGAATTGGTTTAGAGCCGAACGAATGGATTAAAGATAGTAGTTGCTCCAAACATATGACAGGAAACAAAAGTTTATTCTCTACTTACAAAGCATACGATGGAGGTAATGTTGTTTTTGGAAGTAACTTAAAAGGAAAGACCATAGGCAAAGGTACAGTCTCTAATGACTCTCTTACTATATCAAACATAAAACACGTAGATAACTTAGCTTTTAATTTACTTAGTGCCGGTTAAATTTGTGACAATAAGTGTAGAGTCTTATTTATGGAAGATGGTGGTGAAATAACCAAGGATGTTAAAGTCATAGGAAATGGGATTAGGAAAAATGGTTTATATGACATGGAATTATTATGTATGAACCCAAACCTAATCATTCCTTAAGTTGTCTAAGGTTAAATTACCTTAATAATCCAAAATAACCTGTTGTAGAAACTTTGTATGTATATTAATGTGTAATGCGGAACTACACCTTAATAATCTAGAAGTAAAATCAATGAAGCAGTACTTCTGAACAAACCAAAGAAATAACCAAATGCACAAATATTATTAGATCAATAATAACGTGTACTCATAACTTTTAACAGGGGTTTACAAACCTTGAAGCTTTTCCTAATCGACTTCAGACAACTTCATGAAAAACGATGATGATGTGATTCATGATATCATATTATCAACTAATCACCTAGAGCCTCCTTTTACTAGACTAAGGAGTCCTAGCGGACTTACAATGACATTCACTAAGATAATCTCAATCTTTTCTAAACATAAACATAATCTTTTAAATAAATACATTATGTATATCTTATACATAAATATCTCAATACTTATCTCACAAGTATTCTTGTTCTCTAAACAATCTTTATCTCTTTTACTTTGTCCTTTAATCTCTTGACATAGAAAGTCTTCAAACAGTTGTAATCCTTCCACCAGCAGCACTAATAAACATAAGCAGTAGTAACATTAGTACTAGCAGTACTAATATATACTAAACAGTAGAATAACTTGCAGACTAAGCATCTTAACATTTACTACTAGCAGCACTAACTACTTAGCTTATATTTTAGTCTTCAACACTGAGCAGTCTTAACTTCAACTAACAGCAGTAACTTTATGCTATCAGTACTAAATTATACTAACAGTAGTAACTAGCAGCGGTAACATTATACTACCAGTACTAACCACTTAGCATAATTTCCATTATGTACCTGAGCAGTAGTAACTTCTAAGAATCCATGAAGTCTTTTAAGTCCCAACAATCCTCCCATAAACTTGATGTTCATCTTCTGAATCTTCAAGTTTCTTCTTTAAAAGTCTTCATCATACTCAGGAAGATACATTCAAACCTTTCATTTACCTTTTTGCTGCTTTACCATAAGCTTTAGCAGTTGATAACACATCTCATTTTGATGATCAGTTTGAAGTTTCTTGTTTAGCATATTGGTGATGGTTATTGGTGTGAGGGGATATCTCTTTTCAACTAACATAAAAATGTAAAGATTATCAAACCTTACAAAGTGAACTCCAGATGAATCAATCAACTTCTAAACAGTCACCCTGTATCCTTGCAACATTCTCCATACATCACTTCTTATGTCTGGTTCAAACATAACTTTCAAATCTCCCCACAACACTCTTTCAAATTCATTTCAGCCTTGTATCACCAACTTTGCCTTTACTATTCCTCCAAAGAGCCTTCCACGTCTCTCTGTCTATTTTCCTTATAGCACCTTATCATTGAAAGCATATCACTTGGAACTTCCATAATGCTCTTATAAACTGATAATACCAACATACCCTCATTATGAAGCTTGTAATCAATAATCACTGTATTTGGTAGCATGTGGTATAGCATCAATTGCTATATCTTCATCTTTTTTAATCACCAAAAGCTTCTTTAGCTCAGCTTCATCAACTTCGTTAACTTTATCCAACTCTTTTTCTTTCTCCACTTTCTGTTTCTTTGAGGATTCTTGTTGTTGTTCTTTCCCTGCTCTTTTTCTTCTAAGCATCTTCTTTTTGATGCTTTAGCTTCTCCTCCTACTTCTACCATTCTTTTTTGCTTTCCTGAACCTCAAAACCATAGCTCGACAAAGGTATTTACCCTCTTCATTTCCTTATCAAACAACTTTTAAATTCATGAAAACCTTTCCCTTTAGCTATTGTAGTTGTTCCACCCATAGTGCTTAAGATAATAGACATTTGAGTTCTCTTTTGTGCCTTGGTAGGAGGTCTATTTCTCTTTTCTTGTGCTCTGAGTGCAACAAAATGTTTTCTTCTTTTCTCCATTAGTTCCATAAATAGTTTTCCTTTCTCCTCATCTGTCAACATTCCTCTCTCTTTCCCTTTAAAATGGGAGTCCCTTTCAAAGCCAAGGAATCTATCAACCACCAATCATAGCTTATGTATTTTCGCCCCATGAACTCAAATCAATGCTATGTTAGCTTCTTCCTGTCTTGCTTGTTCTTTCTAGCTTTTTTGCTCTTCTATCAAATCAAGCATCTAACTTAGCTTTGAATATCTCTGAATTTGTTCATCAAAGCAATTAGATCTTTTCTTCTTTAAAGGAACTTCAGCTTAATCCCATAATATCCTTTTTCCTTTATCTTTAGAACTTGAAGGTTGTGTCTCTTGTGGAACTCTAAACTCACTTGGCTCCTGTACTACTACCCCTCTTTCCTTGGGTCTTGTAGTTGTTGTTGTTGTTGTAGTAGCAGTAGTAACAACTTTAGGCTTAGCTGCTTTAATCTGTATAAGTGTTTGAGCCAAAATAATTTCCTTAATAGTTGTAGGAACAACACTATCTTCAACACTAGCAGTAGTAACTGCTTTACCAGCAGTACTACCATCAGGCTTAGTACTCTGTTCTCTTTTCTCATGAACTGTAGTGTTTACTCCACAGACATCTCATCATCCTCCAAAACTCCAGTATCAAACATCAAGTCATCATACTATCTCTCTTGAGTTTCATCAACTAAAGTTACCTCAACATCAACATCAATATCTGTAATACTCCTCCCCTGTTTGGATGCATCTTTAGGAGCACCCAACTCACCTTGATCTTCAAGGACTTCAACTCACCTAGACATACCAACATTCTTGAGCGCTCAAACCTTAGTCATGGACATTTTCCTCCTTTCCAACCTCTGGATCCTCTTCTTCAAAGCATCAATCTCCTTTTTGCTTGAGGCAATCCTTTTGCTTTTTCCTAAATCAAAGAACATTGTTTGCAATTTGGTACATAAAACCATCAATTCAGTTAGTTGCATGTTATCCTCACCACTAGGTTTTGGATCATTGGAAGGTATGGGTACACGTTCCTCATGCTAAGTCTCATCTTGAGGAATCTCTGCCTCCTATCTTTGAGCCTTCTTAGATGGTTGTTTCTTCTTGGGTTGGGAAGATGAAGATGGTTGATCAATAATGGGTATTTGAGTGGAATCAGTTGGATGATCTGAATCCTCACCTACTTCTTCAAAAGCTTGAACCATCATTGTATCAAATAAGGGTGTTATTTTCCAAGAAAAATCCTTTCCAGCTCTCTCATATTTGGCAAAAACTTTCTTTGTGTGAAAGGGATTAACAAAAATCTCTTGTGAGTTGACATGGTTTCCAAAGTTTGTTTGATTAATGAAAACTATAGAAAACGTGGATGACATCAGAAATATGATCCATCCATCGAAGTGATTCCACCATAGCATCAAAATGAACTTAGACAATTAAACTTCTGACATTGTTGGCCAAAGCATATAATAAAGAGCCATTGTACTACACTAGAACTCATTCATGTAGTGGATTTAAGCACTAAGGCATTATGTAAATAGTGTGAATGAAATAGCTTCCACAACCATGGATAGAAAAAGCTTTAATAAAAAGTAAGTTTCTGAGAAGGTTTTTCATACCCCATACGTGCCAGTTCTTCAAAAATAGTAGCAGTTGGAAGACAATCAGTACCTTCTGCATCATCCAAGTGAAGATCTCTCCTAATGCTTGACTCCGTAACAATAACCCTCTTTTTATCAACTAGGGCTTGTAACTGACGCACTCCGTTAACTGTCTGTACCTTGGCAGTTGCCCAAAAATTGTTCAATACAAGAATGTAGAATAAATGTATTGAAACAGTTAAAGCTAATGAACAATAAACTGCTTTCCCAGGAAATCAATTATCTCTCTGCAAACCCCTCACTTAACCGCGACAACATTGTGCGTTTTCAGCAAACTTAGGGACTTTGACATGAAAATGATTTTTTGAGATCATAATGAAAATTGAATTAGGGTTAAGTTTAGAAGAGTGTTTAAATAATTGAATCGAAAAAGAAGTAAATGAAACCCTTAATCGAAGTATTTATAGAATCACCCTCAACAGCAGAAACTTGAACTGGCAGCATTAACAATATGCTTAATAGCAGAAACAAATACGGGCAACACTAATTTAAGCCTAACAGCATTAACTTAAGCTTAGCAGCATTAAGTTGAAACTGAGCAGCATTAAGAAGAATACACCAGTAATCATTCAATTTTCATTCCAAAAAGCAACTTTCATCATCAAATTTGATTCACACAAACTCTCTATTTCTGTTTTTATGCTCACATTATCTCTCAATTCTTTTTGCTCACATAATCACTCATTTTTGTTTTTAATCAACACATCCCTCTTTCTATGTCTTCAAGCTAAACAAAATCCTCATTTCTTTTGGCTTACCAAGAACACTCATTCTGATTTTATAAATGACAGTTGTGTACAAAATTGCCATTAATTCCAATAATTTTCATACTGGTCCTCCCCCACGTTCCAAGTATGTAACCTCTGAGAGGGGTGATCTTGACTGATAATATGTAAATCCTCAACCTAGTTTGAGCATCCACATCCCCAATATGGTATCTTGGGCACCTAGGAACCACTACCTAAAAACCACTTCTCCCTTAAGGATTGATCCATTAAGGTTTTGGCCATGATTGTTCTTTATTTATGTTTACCACTGTCCCTGCTCTGCTTCTTAGCTAGAAGCAGTAGTGGCAGCCCTTTCCATTCTGTCACCCAACTCCTTATGGACAGCCTCATCACCAACCTTTGTCAGGGGGACCACTAGACTGAGGTATCTTGGTGTCCCGACCTCTTTTGATATGCCTAGATGTGTTTTGATACTTTTGAACATACTTATGATATAACACATCCTTTCATCAATGCCTTTTAGTTGTATTAATAAGGAACCTCCCCTCAAACAATGCTTCAAGAGATAAGAATTTGGTCAAACAGTTGCAACTTTGGTGCCCATGTCATCTTAACAGCATTAACATTTGCCTGGCAGTAGTAATTTTCTGCCTAGCAGTATTAACAGAAGTCGAACAGCATTAGCTCTGTCTTTAATAATTATACAACAACATGCCTCTATTCATCACAAGCACACTAGAAAAGACTATATTGATATATGGGAATTCATGAGGATCCATATTAATGTTTGACAATTTTGTATAGTTGCTGTGTATGAAAATCAAATATTGCTTAATAAGATTTCTATATGATATAGCTGAGTGATGAAAAAATTTTATGATATATTATAATGTTTATTGATGTAAAACGTCGATGAACGAAGTGGGTAATATCCGAGCTACCAAGCATCAACATAAAAAATACACACAGAACCACCAAGTAACAAAAACCAAACATCAAACTAACTCTAAACACTACCAACAAACAATTTCCACACCTCCAACATAACACTAATACCACATCACCACATAAAACAACTACCAAAATCACTTCCTTCAAGGTCTCTCCTGTCCACCCACAATTCCACTACATACAAATCAAACAACCCAAGCCACACCCCCGGTAAAAAAGTTAAAGACTGTGAACCAAGATCATTACCTTACTTCACAAACAAAACTAGACCCCTTAACAGCCAAATACAACAACATTAGTATTCAACATGCTTTACCTGCAAATTTTAAGTTATCATGAGCCAAATATACAAAATCCAAATCATCTACCTTCATGACATCAATAATTATATTACTAACAAATTAACAAACAGTCTAAAGTAATAACACCTAACATTGATTATTTTATATTATTAATTTAATAATTAATTATTAATATACAATAGCAGTAAAAAAGAGAAAACAAACATTATAAATCTGTAACACCCCCAAATTGGGTCGCAGCGGAATAAGGGTCCGGGGCGTGTTACTTCTCAGATCAATAACACAAGATAATATAAGAACGACCAAAAAGTCGTTTAAAACTGATACACTGGATTTAATAAAGTATGTGTTACAAAAGCCCGAAGCTTTACTTGTTTACTTGTTATTATTACAAAGATTTCCAGCCCATAACAGATATACAAAATGTAATGCGACTAAATCTTTAATGCAGGACATCAAAACATAACCACCAATGTATCCCTTTTGCACCTCGTGCCCTAATGATCTCTTGAAAAACATTGCATTTAAAATGTCAACATAAAGTTGGTGAATTTTATAGGTTTATGTAAAGTTATAAGCAGGACCGCAAGACTTTCCTCGTGATAATGCAACAGATGCAGGCATCACAAAATGTAATTACGTTTTCCTAAGCTCATGACACCGAAGCTCGACATAAATGAATACAATATATAAATATTGCCTACATTGCCCGTGATGATGTTCAACCCGTAACATCCAAAATCCGACATGATATACGTTCGTTTCCAGTGATAGCTAGTCACCCGAACGGGGAGGTCAATCCCAAATAGATCTATCTATAATCATTCGCGCTCACATTCTAGTAATTAACAGTTCATGATTCATGGGCATAGTGGGTTATCGCTACTTAGGCAAACACGTAATCATGATAAAATGTACACTTGCGTCCAATTTGTAAAACAAAGCATGTTTCTCACCCCAAAAACTTGTAAATTAATAATTGTAAAACATGGGGCTATGAACTCACCTTGAGTGAGTAAATTGATAATAAAATATCCTAAGTAAAAATGCGTCACGCTAACGCCCGAATGCAACCTAGTTAATATAGGATGAATCAGTATCAAGTACGTGTCTACAACAACCCATATAATCCTATATAGTTATCATCGTACTATCGTTCGGGCTATCATAATTTAAGAGGTCATGACATGACGTACGAGGAGTTAGGACACTTTAAATCGTAAATCCAACAACTCGTCAATACGCCATCCTCAAAAGCCTCATTATGAAATTTCCCTAGTAATAGTAGCACTTCGAGATAACTAATAACATAAATATATAACTAATGCACAATTAGTGTATGTATGTCCCGTGAAAACCCCTTTGTATGAATGCAATGTTTGAAAACGGTTATAGTCCAGCAAAAACATTTGACCTGGTTCTCTATAACCTTGGCTCTTGATACCAATCTGTAACACCCCCAAATTGGGTCGCAGCGGAATAAGGGTCCGGGGCGTGTTACTTCTCAGATCACTAGCACAAGATATATATTGAACGACAATTAAAAGTCGTTTTAAAACTGATACATTGGATTTAACAAAATGTTTACAAAAGCTCGAAGCTTCACTTGTTTACTTGTTATTATTACAAAGATTTCCAGCCCATAACAGATATACAAAATGTAATGCGACTAAATCTTTAATGCAGGACATCCAAAACATAACCACCAATGTATCCCTTTTGCACCCCGTGCCCTAATGATCTCCTGAAAAACATTGCATTTAAAACGTCAACATAAAGTTGGTGAATTTCATAGGTTTATGTAAATGTATAAGCAGGACCGCAAGACTTTCCCCGTGATAATGCAACAGATGCAGACATCACAAAATGTAATTACGTTTTCCTAAGCTCATGACACCGAAGCTCGACATAAATGAATACAATATATAAATATTGCCTACATTGCCCGTGACGATGTTCAACCCGTAACATCCAAAATCCGACATGATATACGTTCGTTTCCAGTGATAGCTAGTCACCCGAACGGGGAGGTCAATCCCAAATAGATCTATCTATAATCATTCGCGCTCACATTCCAGTAATTGACAGTTCATGATTCATGGGCATAGTGGGTTATCGCTACTTAGGCAAAACGTAATCATGATAAAATGTACACTTGCGTCCAATTTGTAAAACATGCATATGTTTCTCACCCCAAAAACTTGTAAATCAATAATTGTAAAACATGGGGCTATGAACTCACCTTGAGTGAGTAAATTGATAATAAAATATCCCAAATAAAAACGTGTCACGCTAACGCCCGAATGCAACCTAGTTAATATAGGTCGAATCAGTATTCATGTACGTTGTCTAACAACTACCATATATAATCCTATATAGTTATCATCGTACCATCGTTCGGGCTATCATAATTTAAGAGGTCATGACATGACGTACGAGGAGCTAGGACACTTTAAATCGTAAATCCAACAGCTCGTCAATACGCCATCCGAAGAGGCCTCATTATGAAATTCCCTAGTAATATAGCACTTTGATAACTAATAACACATATATTTCTATATAGCTATATCACCATCTAATCGTTTAAGTGAAATCGTATTTATAAAGTAAAAACGTTTATAATTACGCCTTTAGCAAAAATGACATAACTTTGTCGTTTTAAGTCCGTTTCTCGCGTTTCTTACGCCCACGCTTTCGTATTAAGACGAGTGATCATAAAATCACATTTTTAGGTTTTCAAGATTCTGTTGTGAATAGTGTTTTTACTGTTCATTACAGATTACAACTTATTAACGCAAAACCCGTAAATGTCGTATCTTATTCGTTATAGCTCCGTTTTTAGCGATTCTTTCGAACACGTTCTCGTAATTGAAAGTTTTATCATATTATTGATGTTTACAAAGTATAAGTTTCTGCCATGAATAGTAACTTTTTATAAAATTTGTTTTATAAAGTATTTAGCGTCGTAAACTCGTAACTAGCGTATCTTCTTCGTTATAAATCCGATTTTCGAGTTTCTTATCATTTTGGAATCCTTATGAGATGTACTATATTTATAAAACATAATATGGCTATTAGCAAATTCGAATCAAAACAGAAAGTTTGAAGCTTTTGATTAAGACATGTTTTAAGCTTGATTTTTGTACCATCAAGCTTCAACACCTTGTTACAACTACTTTACAACACTTATATATTATGTCATACATATATTAGGTCCATTAGTTCATATTTTGCCCATGTGTTCAAGATAACAAGTCCTCTAATCTTACTTTAATCAAAAGTTGTTAACGAAACCCAAATTTTAACATGTTTACTCATGAACTTTTTATACTTAAACCAAATGTGTACAAGAGTTATAATTTCATTATATCATCATATTAGAATCCATATAATATGTAAATAATTCACAAAACATTGATCATATGTAAAAATTCATTTTACATATTCAAAAGTACCATAAATGGTGATTTAGCTAAATAGAACATATGAACACATAAAATCATAAGTATGAATTGATTAGGGTTTTAAATAACCTTGAGTGGATGAGTAGAGAAAAGAATAACAATCACACCCTTGTGATTACAACCCTTGGCTTGAAAATATAAGGTGAAAACCCTAATTTTCCCAAGTAAACCCTAGCTTCCTTTTCTTGCTTCCTTCCTTGCAAATGGTTAACCAAGCCTTGAAACCACCTTAGTAGGTCTTAGATATGATGTGTGTATGCTTATATATGTGGTAGAAAATTTTGTATGGATTGCCTAAGATAATAATTTTGAGCCGTGGCTATGTATAGAGAGAAAGGGAGGGTTTTGTTCTTGTTTACACTTTGTAAATGAGAGATGTGGTTTACTTGCTTAGCTAAGGCCTTATATACATAGAGGACTAAGTCAAGGAACCAAAGGAGGATTTCTAGGGCAAGTGGTCAAGTGTATGTAAAGGTGTAAGACTTGGTTCCCTAAGATAAGCCTTATCTTGATATTTTAGGGCAAGTAGTCATGAAATAGATATTTCTTGGTCCTATCCCTTGCATATCCGGCCACCTTGACATATATGGGATGATATTTTGATTATTTTGTGTACTGGGTATAATTGTGGGTATTTGCTTAAGCGTAGATAGGTTTTGGTGCTTCCGGGAGTGCCGAAACGCATTTTATTGCGAAACGTAAGCATTTAACGTAACCAATAAAAATAAGATGAACAAAGTTGATAATTATCCTCATAATAATCATTTAACACTTGCTTGATGTAAACGTTTAATCGTTTAATGCCCGTTTACATTGAATGATCATTTTTAGTTTACGCGATTTAGCTTAACGATTACGATTTAAGAGCAAACGCGTAAAACCCTAAAAATAAATTGTGAATTACATAATGTCGTACAATGACCTAAAACACGAGGTGTTATAGAATTCCCCCGTTAAATGAGCCTTGTCCTCAAGGCTTATGATACGGCACTTGAGTTAGCTTTGACTTGATTATTACCTTGATGAGTGATTAATAAAGTATCTCAAATTTCTTTTGCGGTTTGACACATAAAAATTCTTTCGTATTCTTTACGTGGTAAAGCATTATAAATTACCATTTTAGCTTCATTATTTTTTACAGATTCTTTCTAAGATCTCGTTTGTTATGAAAAGTACAACTTCATCCTGTTTAGTTCGGATTATTTTTTGAATAGGAGGAAAAATCACCATCGGTAATAAATGCCAAGATCTAGCTTTAACTTCACATATGTTTCGAAACTAAATTTCGAATAAATAAATCCATCACTTTCAATAGTGTGGTCTTTGCAATAGATTTCCCTCTAATATTTTTTCTGATTCCAAAGAAAGATTCAAGTTTTAAATAAAACAATTTTATTTTAAAATCTTGTTAACTACTCTTGATAACCATTGTAGAAACTAGAAGGTTGAATAGTTTTACTACTTTTTATTTAAGGTTTTAAAAGTGTTTTATTAAAGTTCAAGATTCAAAAACTTTATGGTACTTCAACACTGCACATATGAACAATAATACACTTATCTAAACAATCAATAGAATAATATGAAAACATAATATAAGATAAGAGTAATACAATCCAAACACAACGCGGAGGATTTATATTGGTTAGGTAACGAAGCAACCTCATACCTACTCCACACCTCGAGCACCTAACTCGAGAGTTTTTCTTCACTATGTCAACATGCTCCCAATGGCGAGAAACAACCTACACAACTTTCGCTTATCTTGAGTTTCCGAGCACTAACTAGAGTTCGATACTAATCTTAGTTAGAACCTAATCTACCACTACTTCACTACACGAACTTGACATCAACGACTTTGATCACGACTACACATCTTCTTCACACTTATTTTCTTCACACCACTACTCACCAAGCCACTACTATAATCACTCCTACCTAACAACTACTAGGAAAGATCACCCAAGATCTATCTAAACTTACAACAATCACCAGATCTAACAACTACAACAGCTTTAGCAGATGTTACAAGTTTATGATATGGATGCAATAAGATGCAACAACACACAAAGTGTAATACTTCATTCACTTGTGATGGATAAGTATTCTTCTTAGGCACTTGAGGATGAGCTTGGTTACGTGGAAACAAAGCTTTTTATGAGTAGATATCAAAGGATTTTAATGAATGTTGTGTGCTGTTTTAAACAAAACAATGATTCAAAAAGGTGAGAAAATAGTGGGGAAAATCTAGTAATTATAAGACAAACTGATGATGCATTTACCTATGGGCGGCCCCCTTAAATAGGTGGGCAGTCCCCTTAAAATTAAGGGGCCGCCTGGTATTTAAGGGGACCGCCCTAGACTAGGGGCTCCCCAGTTTGTCTTTTGTGTGAGGGCAATTTTTCTGAACTTTCTACCGATTTAGTCTGAAAATTGAAATCAAATGTTTAGTTGATTAAAACATTTCTTTTAATTTTATAAAATGTTTTGTAATGTTTATAAAATCTTTACACATTTATAAAAGTGTGAGGTTGAATAAAACTAGGTTTTCAAGATCGGGATCCTACCCAGTATCATTTTCGTCTTTGCAAGATCGAGATCGAGATCGTAAGATTGGATCAGGATCATAAGATCCTACTATAATGTTATTTTCTTAATAGTCTTTCTGAATATTATATGAAATCCACAAAATGAATAATATCATATCTCCAAAATTATATAAATTTTCATAGGAATGTTGCATAAAATTAAATAATAAAATCTTTAAGAAGATTAAACTTGTTTTTTTTATATATCTAGGAAACACAACCTATAAATTCGTAATTTTAGTTCGTGGTTCGAGAAATGCGTAAATCGATCGTAGTAGATGTTAAAGATCCTCTGGTCAAGATTCGGGATCCTATAAGATCCGAAGCAAGCAAAGATCATACGTTAGGGGGGGGGGGGGGGGGGGGGGGAGAGGGAATGGGGGGGGTGGGGGGGGGAAAGGGGGGGAGGGAGGTGACCTGGATCGTTTGCTTGGCATATTCTAAAATCGTAAGATCCTAATTCAGATCGGGATCTTAACCACCAAGTATAAAGAATTTTTTTAAATTTCCTTGATCATAAAATGCATTAAGCACTTTATTTATGCATTACCTTTAAGTGATAAATTTTTGAAAGAAAATTTACTACTAATTACTTTGTTACTTTAAATTTACATATAACGTTTTTAATATTTTGTGATTATCAAAACGTAAAGATGTGGAAAATATTAATATTATTTTTAGGCATTATTTCTATCAACAAAACGGATAAGGCTAAATCATCGCAATTTGAAATTAAGGTTATGTGTACGGGTCAAGTAACTAATAATTTTACAAAAAATATGCTAATTTTTTTAAAAATTTGATATAAATTAGGCATATTTTAGTTACATAGGACAAGTAAGTGTTTTAATTCTTCTCTTCTCACTTGAAATATACAACGACTTTGTTGTATAAAAAACATGAAAAACAGGAATTTAAAGAATTAGAACAAAAAGCTCCCTTGAGATTTGCTCGGTATGATCCTCCATATTGCGTATATGAGCAAGATTATGTGTACGAAAGTGGGTTTGAATCCTAGCACGGACAACATACACGTATAATTCTAGAAAATAAGCACACCAAATTCATTCAATCGTCTAGAAGGTTCATGTATAAATCATAAGAAAACAAGTGCAATTCTATCTCCGGATAATCATTGGTTAGAAAACAAAATTTTAAAATTTAAAACTGTACAGGAAGTTAATACGCCGTATCCATGTTTCAAGATACGTCGTATTAAGACCTGTATTAAAAATCCTAAGTATGGGTCAGAGGTCGAATACGTTGTATTCATTTAATGAATACGCCGTATCTATAAGTCTGACAATAAAGTTTTAAAGTGCAAAAAAAATAAAATGGATAACGTCCAGAAAGTCAATACGCCGTATCCATTGAGGTTGGATACGTCGTATCGGCAGTCTAGGAAGACAAACTCGATAAAAACTTGAAAATTACATTTCGGGTTGTCTCCCGGCAAGCACTTTTGTTTACTAGAAAAGTCTTTAAGTTAGACTTGCTTCCAGCTTCACTCCATCTCATGAATGCTCACGTGTCCACGTGTGAGCAATTCTTCAATCTTAGCATCCCTTATATATTTGGGTCCCAAGTTTAAGACTTCTTTGTAGAAACTTTTAAGCTTTTGATACGGGTGTGATATTCCATTCAGCTTGTCATGTGTACTTACCTTCAGCAATGGTTGCATCTTGTTACATTGTGCATTAGTTATAGTTTAAACCTTGGATGTGATCATGCCATTTAAAAAGTCACACCATCGTTACCATTGTAAATGGTAATCATTCCGTTAAACCACCTTGCTTTTACGAAAACTTATCTACAAAACAATTTTCGAACTATAACATCACTTATTCCTTCATCTCGGTAAGCATCCATATTTTCTACAACTGCAAAATCTGTCACAATAGAAAAGTTTCCAACAAAAATAGGGACATTGATAAAAGCTCTGTGGAAACCGTAGAGGGGGGGGGGGGTGAATACGTTTTCAATTAAAAACTTTAAATCTTTTGTATCAAATCACCAATCAAGTTTGACGCAATATGAGAAGTGTTGATTATAGATCTACAATTACAAATACATATTCTAACAATACAACCAAACTCACAATATTTACTACAAAGAACTACACAACCATAAGTAACATGATATACACAACAATCCACACAATCATGATCACAATGAAAGTATAAAGGTAAAGCGATAAATGTAAAGAAATAAGTAAAGCGAAAGGTAAAAGAAAATGCAAACCGGACACGGTGATTTATAGTGGTTCAGTCACGAAGCTCCTCTTCGCCCTACTCCACTCCCCGAGTATCCAACTCGAGAGTTACTTCACTAATCAACAAGCTCCCTTTCGGCGGAGAAAACCTTATAACAATGCTTACATTTTTTTCTGACACTAAGCTAGATGCCGAGTCCTTCTTCAGGTAAATCCAAACCCGTTATGTTTTATGGCCCAACATAACAAACCTTGTGTTTTATGGCCTAAACACATAAACCACGTCGCTTACTTTATTTTCCGACACTAAGCTAAATGTCGAGTCCTAATCTTAGCTAGAACCAATCTACCACTACACTAATGTATTTTAAGGCCCAAAATACTAACCAACCCACAATCAACCCTTCCGAATATACACACCATTCGGATTTACACACTACTAAAGATTTGAAGACATGGACTCGATCTATATGTAACATATGTTATAAATGAACTAACTAGACTACATAACTTCGTATCTTGATGATGACGAAATTTCTTCTCTTTCACTTGAGGAAAGGAGGAAAGGATAGAAGATTTGATCAAATTTAAACAAGATTAACCAAATTGAATGATCAAAGATTTAGAGAGATTTAGTGAGATCTAGAGAGAGAAGGACTGAAAGAAAATCATGCAAAAGGGTTATGCAAATAGTTGGAGGTAACCCACTATTTATAGGAGCTGAAAACAGCCTGTCAAGAAACGGCGATCCTAGATATATTAGGGGACCGCCGGATATTTAAGGGGGCCGCCGGCCTATTTAAGGGACCGCCCCGACAGACACTCCTATTTTTGTCTTTTTGTGGTGACAAACTTGTCTGGTGAAAGTGACACTTGTTTTGGGGGGGAAATGGCTAGATTTGAATTTTGAAATAATTACTACGTAAAACATTTCTTTATAATTCAAAAATAATTTGTCTAGTTAATTTTTAAGAAATTATTTTGTTACATTTATAAAAATGTAATGTTTAAGACAAAAACTTATTTTTTTGATCATCCTACAAGTTTAATGTTGTTTGTACATACCTTATGTAATTTACGTCGGGTGCAAACACATGTCGGTGTTGATGTAGACATGAGACTTCGAGAGATGTATTGATGTAGAATTGAGACGTCGTGAGATGTAGATGCATGTATGCATTGATGATTTATGATTACGAGTAACTAGCGCACTTTACGTTACGTATTACAAGTCACATATTTTCCATCACTAAAACATAAAGAGATCGTATAGATTAAATATCGTAATATTTGCACTAACAAACGTAGAAGTTTTACAACCCTCCTAGGCACTGTACTTAACCGATGTAGTGTAGTATAGGCAAGACTCAGGGGGTTACTATCGTTATGTAGGAGTATAGTTTGGGTAGGCTCAAATTGTGGTTACTAAGGTCTAGAGGTTGAGAGAAGATTATTTTCGTGTATTTATATTTTTTAGAAAGCAAGGAAAATCTCAGGTTTGAAGGGGGTTTGATTAAACTAACTACTTCTAAATCTATACTAATTGCAGAAAAGTAAAGTGATGGAAAAACTCGTATGGTTAAACAAATGTGTTTACCTAATCATGCACTACTCTCTAGTTGTATTCTCTGATTTAATTATCCGTCACCCTCGTAATGGAATGTGTAAGTATATAATAAATTAAACACCTAACTCGGAATCTACCCAAATGGCAAGGTAGTATGAAGACTATTACGTGGGTATCCTCTAACCTAACCGCGTTTCCCTAGACGTTTTTGCTTTGCAATTAAGAAGCTACTTTTCTAAAGCCTAACGCGCACATCATTAACAAGAAGTAATAACAAAAGATAAACAACTAGGTTTCTTGCAATCATAAGCAAACACAATTTAGATTTAGCCAAGCATGTTAATTTAAAGCGAAGAACAGTTAATCAAACAACACATAGACATATCGAATGATTAAAATGGATAAAGAACTCCACTTCAATTAAACATAGAGTTATGATGAGTGTATAAGGGTTAAGAAACCCTAAAAACGACCTAAATGTCTGCTCCAAAGCTTAGTAAAGATTTCCACACGATGTTTCCACACAAAACCTAAAAAATAAGGGTTGTATATATAGGCCCGCAACTCTGACGGAGTCGCTTGTTAATCCTGACGCCGTCAGCCCGCCGAATCTTCTTAGGGCTTCTCTTTGTCAACTACTTTGACTCCGTCAAAAAAACATGTGACGCCGTTGCCTTGAAACCATGACGGCGTCAGATGGAAATCCTGACGCCGTCTCCACGACTTGTAAACCATGCTTAATCAAAATTTCGTAGAGTTGCATTCTTGCCCCATTTCTTCCTAAATTGAGTCTAAGTCACGTATATTTTCTCCAAATGCTTCCCAAATGCTAAAAAACAAAAAGAAACGATTAAGCATAATAAGTGGGGATATTTGAATGATTTTAGGGGTTAAATGTCCCTGAAAAAGTGTATAAAATGACACCTCATTAAATACTCCTACACTTGAGATTTGCTTGTCTTCAAGCAAATGAGTTTATCTACCTAATAAATGGCAAAGTCAGGGCCATTTAACCTACTCAATAAATATAATATATGGCACAACCTGTTAGACATCGTAATTGAAAGCATGGAAATTATATACTAGCACCTCACATAAGTGTTTAGATTCTCTCTTTCTCTCGGTGTAATAATGAATTATAACATGTATAGGAAACGAAAGAAATAACACTCACTACCTGTCATAGTATATAAATTACCATAGGCTTGATAAAGGATCAAAACCTCCACCACTTTGGCGTAAGCACCTAGGAATTACTATCAAAGATGTCTCTAAAGAGTTGTGATGTTTAGGTGTATGGTAAAGGAAACACGATTGGGGGACATGGGGGAATTTTTACTGGTGGCAAGTTAATTATCTACAAGAATACATGTAAAAGGCGTTGCTAAGCCAAGACTCGACGAAACTATGGAAACTAGAAAGGGGAGATTGAATAGTTTACCGGTTAATTAGCGTTTTAAAATTTTACTTCTAAAATTGTTAGATCCGAGTATATGTTCAACCAACCAACAATATGAACCAACAATGTATATATCTACTAACAATAACTAAACAAACAATAAGTAAGAATCACAACAATATAAAGAGATAAGGAAAGGAACAATCAAACCAAGACACCAAGATTTATAGTGGTTCGTCTACGAAGCTCCTCTTCGCCCTACTCCACTCCCCGAGTATCCTACTCGAGATTTCACTATGTTAACAAGCTCCCTTTAGGAGAAGAAAACCGTTTACACTTTGCTTACGTTGTTTTCCGACACTAAGCTAAATATCGAGTCCTAATCTTAGCTAGAAGCAATCTACCACTTCACAAGTAATACACAATCACAAGATCTACACTATCGGATTTATACACTATCCGATTTACACACAAGATGATCAAGATAGAGATTTGGTTCTTAAAAAAAGAGGGAGAAATCACTAGACTACAACAATTTATTTCTTGGCGAATACGAATGTTCTTCTCTTGCACTTGATAGATGAATGAGAAAGAATAGATTATATCACTTGAAACAAGATTAAACAATGTTAGTGATCAAGATATTTAGTGAGAAAAAGAAGGTTTAGAGAGAGAAAGATAACTAAAAAATTCGTGCAAAGAGGTATATTTTTCAGCTGGGAATAGTGCTGTATTTATAGGCAGGAAATCCCAGCGGTCAGCTGGTGGCGGTTCCAGATATATCTGGGGGCCGCCCAGCCTATCAAGGGGCCGCCACTAGATTGACGCTCCCTTTTTTGTCTTTTAGTGGGGAAGGTTAGATCTGGTGTGAAAGGTTCCATTTTGGGAGAAAACCATATTTGAATTTTATATTTAAATAAAATATTTCTTTTATTTAAAAATTATTTTATATATATTTGTTTTAGTAAAAATACTTTTGTAAAAATATAATGGTTAAGAAAAATTATTTTCTTGATCACTAATCATGTTTAAATGATTTGTTTATACATACCTTAAGTGATTTACATTTGAAATGGAAATTTACGATTAATAACTTGTAAAGGTTTATTTTTATCGTAAACGTTTTACATTTTTTTATCTTCAAAACATCGAGAGGTCGAAAAATATAAATAACATTTTAGACATTATTTGTATTAACAATCTCTCATTTTTTGATGATGATTGATGACGTATAGTATGGACCGGCCTGACCCACGTATACTATTATGGGCTTGGTAGCTGCTCATGGGCCTCCGGCCCATGAATCGCGGTCGCGGCCTCATGGACCTACGGGTCGCGGATACGAACATACTGTCCACGGCCGCGGTATCTTTACAACTTATCTTTAAGGATAACCTAATTAAATAAGAGATAGGCTTGACATATTTGAATCAGTTAGGATGATTTTGAATCCTGATAATATCGGCCGTATCTTAGGCCGAAAGTCACGGAAACCCTAAGGGTTAGTCAGCCTATAAAAGGAACGCAATTATCATCGATACATGTATCTTAAAAACACTAAACATACTCGATTATTCTCTCAAAATCCTATACTTACTTTCACGTCGGAGTCTAATCGTGGGATCCGCTCCCACAATAAGGTTAACGGTGTTTGTTTCCTTGTGCAGGGTTCTCTAAACAAGTTCACTTGATACAAGAATAAGGATCTATATACCCGAATAGCTGCCTATTCGAACCAAGTAAGACCCGACCTAACTTTTGTATCAACAAGTTGGCGCCATCCGTAGGCCCCAACACTAGGAATCACTCTCAGGAAAATGAGCGCAAAAGCTAATACAAATCCCATTGTGACTACTGTCACGAAACCTACAACCAAAGAAAAAACGCCGAGAGAGGCGGATGCCACACCCAGGGTAAATATCCAGGACTTCTGTGAACAACATTACGAGGATATCCTGCCGGTCATTATGGACAAGATTCGTCGTGACAAGCGAAAAGAAATCCATGCTAGGCTTGGCTTCGAAGAAAGTCCCAAGAAAAAAAGAATAAGAGAAGGCTCTCAAAACTCAAGTGCTAGGACCTTGTCCGCAAGGTACCGTAATCCATCAGAGAGACTGAAAGTGCGGGACCGCTTAAGATACTTATTCGCCAAGCACAACTAAATTCGGACCGGACAGAGCAAAATCCAGAGATCATTCTCGCGGTAGGAGCCGCCCTCACGGGCGAGGCTCTCCTAGCAGAGATCGTCCTCGGAGCAGGGACTGCTCTCGCGGTGTCAAAGAATCATACGATCATACGCGCTCAACCTATGGGACGGGAACCGAACATGGACACCGCTCCCGCGACAGAAACCGCTCCCGTTATGTGAAAATGGGGAAGAAAAAGTGAATCTATGTTATCCCGCGTATCGGAGAGCAGCACTAGCGATGGAGGACACTGGAAGTCCAAGTCAAAAAGGCACAAACCTACGGATGAGGATGAATTAGCGGTACCTTGGATATGTGAAGAGGTAGATCCGTTCACACCCCGAATCCGCAATTTCAAAAGTTCACAAAAAACACGAATGCCTAACAACGTGAAGACATATGACGGAACATGGGATCCAGAGGATCACGTAAAAAATTTCCAAGCGACAACACATGTAGAACGCTGGGAAATGCCTACATGGTATCACATGTTCAATTCTACCCAAATAGGTGCCGTAAGGGTATGGTTTGACGAACTCCCTCCAGAGAGCATAGATGGGTACAAGGATCTTAAAGAAGCCTTCTTAGCGTACTTCATGCAGCAAAAGAAGTACGTCAAAGACCCCGTTGAAATACACAATATTAAGCAAAGGGACGGAGAGACCATCGAGGAATTCATGGAACAATTCAAGGTGGAAACAGGATGCATGAAGGGAGCTCCTGAGTGCATGCGGATCTCCGGATTCAAGCATGGTGTTAACAACCCTGAATTGACAAAGCAACTTAACGAACATGTTCCAAAGACCATGGAAGAAATGATGATTGCCACCACTGCCTTCATACGTGGAGAAGCCACTGCCGCTGGCAAAAAGAAAGGTTAAACGTCATGGAGAGCACATGAGCAGTCAAAGCGGCACGCTTAAGAGCGGAGGTCTGACTTCCAAAGTCAGTTAAGGGAAGGACGGGGGTCTAGCAGGTTTACCCCCTTACAAGAACACCCAAAGAAATCCTCATGACCGAAGTAGGAAAGTTTAAACCGCCCCCACCCAGGGTAACCCCGGTGGAGAAGAGAAGCAGCAACAAGTTTTGCGACTTCCACAATGATAAAGGACATAGTACGGACGAGTGCATGCAGCTAAAAAAGCAGATCAAAGAATTGGTACGAGCAGTCAAGCTCTCGCACTTGATCAAAGAAATTAAGCACGGAAGAGATCAACCAAAGGCAGGGAAGAAGGAAGTACCGACCAAGGATAAGTCCATGGCAATCTACATGATACAACCATGGCATAGAGTGACAAGGCAGAAGGTAACTCAAAGCTTTGAACGTGTCAGCAAAATTACGTTCCCTTCACTAACAACTAGTAGTGGGACAGAAGGACCGCTCGTTATAGAAGCAGAAATTGGCAGAAACATGATTCACCGCATGTATGTGGATGGGGGTTCCTCAACGGAATCCTCTACAAGCGGTCGTTCCTAAAGCTGTGGCTAAGATGTGTTGGACCACTCCAAGCGGATTATGTGACCCGAGAGATACACGAGGGATCGTGCAGCATGCATGCAGGACCACGGTCTGTGGTGGCCAAGGCCATGCGGTTAGGATACTATTGGCCAACCATGCATCGGGACGCACGGGATATGATACGCACATGTAACGATTGCCAAATACATCGTCCTGTGCCAAGAAACCCCTAGCAGCCGTTAACCTCAATCACGGCTCCGTGGTCATTCTATAAGTGGGGAATTGACATAGCTAGTCCTTTCCCGGAGGGACCAGGAAAGGTCAAATTATTGATAGTTGCAATGGATTATTTCATGAAGTGGATAGAAGCGAAAGCCGTGGCCACTATCACCGACAATTAGGTGAAAAATTTCGTATGGGACAACATCGTATGCCGCTTCAGCCTCCCAGGAGAAATAGTCTTGGACAACGGTAAACAATTCAGTGACAATCCGTTCAAAGATTGGTGTAAAAAGTTAAACATCACGTAACGATTTTATTTAGTGAAACATCCGCAAACCAATGGACTCCTAGAAAGGGCAAACCGGAGCTTGGGGTGAAGGAATCAAGGCCCGCTTAGGCGAAGGAAACAAGAATTGGATAGAAGAACTCCCCCATGTCCTTTGGGCCCATCGTACAATGATTAAGTCAAGCCACTGTGACACTCCTTTCTCCTTGACCTACGGAACCGAAGCTGTCATACCCGCGGAGATCAGAATGCCAACGTATCGCACCGCGGTAGTGGACGTCGTACATAACAATGAAGAGCTACGGCTAAATTTGGATCTACTAGAAGAACGGCGTAAACGTGCATCAATCCGTGAAGCTAAGGCCAAATAAAAAATGATAAAGCATTACAATGCCAGGGTCCGTGGTATCACTTTCAGGCCAAGAGATTTTGTCTACCACAATAACGATGCCAGTCATGCTGTAGATAGATGAAAACTCGGTCCAAAGTGGGAAGGACCTTATGAGGTAATGGAAGCGCTAGGAAATGGAGCATACAAACTAAGATATACGGACGGAACGGTCCTCCCAAGGACGTGGAACATCGCCAATCTAAAAAAGTGTTACCTCTGAGCCACGGCACATGCATGGATTCGAACTACAATTAGGTTGCATAATAAAGTAATCCATGTATTTATTCCTTTTTGTTCTTAGGGCATGAATAAAACTCCGCTAGGTCTAGCTAACCCAACGACTCTTTTATATAACATAAAACTTGTCATTTATTTATTCTTTTTTAGTTTGCGCTTCTCCTTTTTTACTTCATGTTATTTATCATTCATGACCATTTTCGAATAGTTATAGGCCAAATATCCTCATAATGGGCCTGCCGCGTAAGAGGGTTGCAACCCCACCGGCCACGGACCCTGTGTCCTAAATTAGCGTGTACCTAAGACGTTAAGTGCATAAGAGAAGACTCCCATGAAGCATATAAGACACTACAAGTGCAAATTTTACTAGCAGATTATTTATCACGGACATCCGTGTATATTTTACAAAAAAAAATATTGCCTAAGTACCACAGGCGGTACTATGGCCAATCTAAGTTATACATGGGTGGTAAAGACTTAGACCTAAACAACCTTGGAGATGCCTCATCCTCAAAAGTCTCCGTCTGTGTAGCAGCGTCCGCCAGCACGATGGCAAGGCCTTGAGTAGCGACGATAGGCACTGATACTGGAACGCCATCAAACCTGGCATGGTGGGCAGAGCCGACCCCATGGGTACGGCACATCACCAGACACTTTTTTTTTCTTTTTGGCACGGCTTACATTCATCGCGAGGGCATCTTCCAACAGTATCTCTTCCTTAAAGGACCTGGGGTTTTTAGGGTCACGCACCTCCGGGTACACAGGGATCTTTAGTTGGGAGGAGCTAGGGCGTAGTTTAGGGATCCACTATGGAGCGTCTTCCCAGAGTCACTCTCCAGATATAAAGATGCCATGATCACATCTATCGGAGCATCTTTCAAACTCTCCAGCTGATCAACCATAGGGTACTTTAAGTCCCTTAGAGCATGAAGGGCCGCAACATATTTATTATCGGCCTCTAGGTCGTATGCCTCAATAACCTCTAAGTCCAAACTAGCCTTCCCGTGCTCTACCACATGCTTAAGCCCCTTGCTCATACCCTTAGCGATCCTCGTAGACGCCACATCAGCAAATGCTTGCCTCAGTTCTGCAGATTCAGCACACTTCATAACCGCTAAGTGCAAACCATGCCCTATCACCCATCGGCGACCTGCGATCACTGTTAGCATATGAGGGTATAGTTCCTCATCAAATTCTATGCTCAGCGCATCCAGAAGCGCATCCATTTCCGCACAGCGCTTCTCCACCCTGTCATGTTCATATTTTTTGAATTCTTCAAATGCGGCTTAAAATTTTTCTTCTCCTGTAACTTGAGCCTGAAGGGTGGACACTTGTTGGGACAGTCGGTCATTGCTAACTTAGAGGTCTATGAACTGAGCATGAAGGCTTTCCAATTCCTTAACAAGTTTTGCATTCTTGGCCTTCGCGGATTTTTTCATATCTGCCTCGGCTTCCAGCAACGCCTCTAGGTTCTTTATCTCGTTTTCCCTAGCCTGAATCCTCTTAACCCGTTGGGCTACTTGAGCTACAGATTTCTTTATCAATTTGGCCTCCTGTTCAAACCTCAACCGTAGCTGCGAGCCTATTGCCACTTGCCGTGCCAAATTCATGTTGTATTGGCCCAGGAAGTCATAATCAGGCAAGTGGTGCAGCTCTGAAAAGTATCCTAGCTGTGCTAAGTGGTCCACCAGGTCCTGGCATGCTTCTGGGGTGTCCAGGTGATAGCCGTTGGTCACGCCCCACCCTGGCTGGTATATGTGACCCGGCCATGGAAATGAAGGAGGTATTCTCCGACTCTAGATCTCCTGCAACGGCAGCTCCCCTAGAAGATATACGTTAAAGGAAAATATGGTCTGTTAGCATACCTAAAACAGATATAAAGAAGCATAAATGGAAGAAATCAAGGAACGAATAACTTACTGGGCAACATCTCGCTCAGGGATTGACTACGGGTTTGCATATGATAGCGGGTCCGGATCACTCGCATCGGCAGGAATCTCTTGCGGAGCAGGTACGGGAAAATTAGATCCCGTCTCTAATACCACTGAAGCAAGGGATTTCCCTCCAGCGACACTATGTGTTGGACGGGAGGCAGCATGATCTTTCCTTAGCACCTTTGGTGGTGCATTCGCGTCTGCCCCCATCATTCCCCCTTTTGTGACGTTTTTTGCTCACACGGGGACCCATGGCGGCAACCTCCTCCCCTAGGTCTGTCTCTGGGGCGACTCTCATAGTCGTCACATTCTCTGGTAGAGTAACTTCAGAGGCCACTATCCCTTGGACTTGGTCTTCCGTTCTGTCATCCCCGGTAATTTGTTGAGAGGGGTTTTCTTTGGCAAAGTCCAGCGACGATCTCTCTATGGTAGATGGTGTCCTGGAAGACTCTGTTGCCGCGGCCGGTTCCTCCATTTCTATTACACGGCTTGCAGTGACAGTTAAGAGTGGCACCTCGTGAGGAGCACGAGGACGGGTACCAATCTTCACCTTGGTGGGGTTCGGAGCACGGATCAAATTGAACAAATCCATATCAGCGTTCAAACGGAATAGTTAGTATGTTTTCATGCATATACAAAAACAAACAAAAAAGAACTTTAATAACACCCACCCCGGTCATCGTCATTGAGGAATGTGGGATACACATCTTCCCCCAAGAAGTATCTCCAGCTCAATCCTACTTAACACAATAGGGGTTTTGGTTGTTTTTGGATGGGAGTACGGTGTGTGTTCAATATTGCAACGTCCTCTACGGAGTACAAGCCCTCCGCTGGCATCTCATCCTTGGGAGCATTTATACGCCAGTCCACGACGGTAGGAAATACTCTCTTGTCCAGCCAAAAAAACCGGTTGTTCTAATTCTTCAGGGAATCCAGGGGTTTGGTATAACACTGCGAGGTGTTTTTTCCTGGACGTTTGCTAAATGACATCCACCCCGAGTTATAAGAAGGCACGTAAAAAAACACGAAACAAATTCAAAACGGAAATTATGTTTAGGACGCGATAGTTGATTTCTAAATAACTGACTTTGGCTGCGCCTATAACGGACAGTTGTGACAAGTGTATTTGATAATGACCAAGAATATCAAAAAGAAATTATGATATAGGGATGAAAAAGTTGGCAAACTCAAAGAACTTGGTATACACGCCGACACTGCCCTCCGAAAAATCAACGATCCTGTCTCTTGGGCCAGGCAATTCCGGATGCAAATCCTCTGTTATGCCATACTTAGAGGTAAACTCCATCAGATGCTCTTGGGAGATGGTTGAGATGGCGGTCTCGAGTTGTATTGTATCCCTAACCATTTTTAATCAGTTTAACAAAGGGGCGCTATGTACTAACCTAGTGTGGCAAAAATCCGTGGGTATACGTAACGTGTGCGGCTGTGTGTGTGAATATGATGTTTTTTATTTATAAACTCTGTAGAAATGAACAGTCATCTCCGATAATACTTATACTCTGTCCTCGACAGTTGTGCACAGTTGGATGCTTGACACGTGTTCCCACTTACGTTTTGGATGGCTCAGATAGGGAGGTAGGTGAAGCGCTTATGGGCCCACATGTCCCATCACTTGGCCATTTTTGTAGTTTTTTGGTATACGGGCCCTACTATTCGGCTATAGGCTAGGCTTACAGTTTCAGAGGCTACACATTTCAAGGAAGGTTCACGGAATTTGTAGTCTAAGAACCGTGACCGCGGTCCTGGCCACGGCCACACTTCCTAGACTGGGGGACATGATGACGTATAGTATGGATCGGCCCAGCCCACGTATACTATTATGGGCTTAGTAGCTGCTCATGGGCCTTCGGCCCATGAATCGCGGTCGTGGCCTCATGGACCTATGGGTCGCGGATACGGACACACCATCCACGGCCGTGGTATATTCACAAGTTATCTTTAAGGATAACCTAATTAAATAAGAGATAGGCTTGACATATTTGAATCAGTTAGGATAATTTCGAATCCTGATAATATCGGCCGTATCTTGGGCTGAAAGTCACAGAAACCCTAAGGGTTAGTCAGCCTATAAAAGTAACGCAATTATCATCGATACAAGTATCTTAAAAACACTAAACACAAATGATTATTCTCTTAGAATCCTATACTTACTCTCACACCGGGGTCTAATCGTAGGATCCGCTCCCACGATAAGATTAACGGTGCTTGTTTCCTTGTGCAGGGTTCTCTAAACAAGTTTACTTGATACAAGAATAAGGCTCTATATACCCAAATAGCTGCCTATTCGAACCAAGTGACCTTACTTTTGTATCAACAATGACAAATTATAAACTCATTTTATGTAAAAATAAAGTTTTTAAGTTATTAATGAGTTTTGATCCATTTCTCCCCTTTTTTCGAACTCAAAAAGGATTATCGTCAAGTTGTAGAGAGAAACAAATCGACGATGCCAAGACTCCCCTTTGATGTATGCTCCCCCTCGTTTAGGGCACCAAGGGATCGATCTTATGAGATTTTTGCTACAAAACAAAGTGAGAAGTACAAGTGCAAGACAACATTTCGAACTAGTAGCAATATAACAATACATGCAAGTAAACCATAAAGTAGTTTCATTCATCACTTAATAAACTCATACAAGAAGCATAGATTGAAAGCAATACTAATTGTTGGGTTCAGTTCCTGAGCCCTTCAATCTTTCAGTAGATTTAAACATAAAATCCCCTAAGTATTTCTCAAACTGAAGTCTTTCAGTTTGAGTCGCTAAAGTTTCTTCAGCGTCAGCTCTTTAGGACCTTAGAAGATTGGTAAGTATCTTATCTTCAGTTTATGCAGTGGTAGAGAAACTGAAGAAGGCTTTTGGTAAGAGCTTCAGTTCAGCGTGATTGACAATTCTAAGCTGAACGTTGTCTATCTCCTTCACAAAAGTTAAAACGTGTTGTTTTACTTCTAGAAGGTTTACAAAGTCGGAAAAATATTTCTTTATTTTAAAAGGAATTAAGCAATCTCCTTAGGAAAGTAATTTCCAAAGTTGGTATAGAAGTACAACAACTTTCTTCAAAGGACAGTACCTAGTACTAGAAAGCAAACATACATTAAATGGTAGTTCAACCACCCATTTAATGCTTGCCACGTAGTCTAGGTTAAACTTGTAAACCCTAATCCCTTTGCCTATAAAAGGAAAGGGATTCCCAAAGTAAATGCTATCTCTTCCAATTAATGTGAAACACATTAAGGAGTTCATTTATCTCTCAAACTAACTGAATAGAAACTGCTGAAGCTGAAGCAAGCTGAAGCTTCAGTTTAGTCATAAGTAGTTTATTTTCTTACTCTCTTAAATTTGGTTAGAGTTTAAGTTCGAAGGAGATAACACCCAAATTGTCATTCAACCACCTTGTTATTCCGCAAGCAAGATGTGTCATAGATTCTTTATTTGATTCTAATAAGAAGTTATACGTTGAAAAGTACTTCTGTGTGTTTTAAACTTGTTCTTTATATTCTACATATATATTTGTTTAAAACTCACTTTGTTGCTATGGAATGTGATTAGTTTAACTTGATAAACCTTATGTCATATTCTAAGGGACCAACAAGTGGTATCAGAGCCTTCTAGTTTATAAAATCCCTTTAAAAGGATATATAAAAAGGCTTAATGATTTTTAAAATCAAGATCCATCTTAAATGGCAGCAGTAGAAGTACCACAGACTCTTAAATACAGGGGTGACCAGTTAAATGCCGCTCCTGTACTAGAAGTGGAAAATTTCACCAACTGGAAAAAGAGGTTTATGTGCCACATCCTTGGTATTGAACCTTAATTTGAAAATATCATCAAAAATGGTCGTTTTATCCCCATGACAGCTGGTTAAAGGAAGCTAGAAGGACAATGGACTGGAGATGAGAGAAAGGCTGCTAACTTAGATTAGCGACTCAAAAGTCTCATCATGTTTGTCCTTCCATATGACTAAATGAATTCTGTCATAAATTACTTAACAGTTAAATCAACCTGGGATAACCTGATACTGTATCATGAGGGCCCCTCTGATGTTAAAGAAAGTAGGGTCATGGACCTAAAGTTATGTTATAACACCTTCAAATTAAAATAAGGTGAAACACTAACACAAACTTTCACTAGATACAAAGCTTTAATGAATGAGTTAGTAAATGATGGCATCAAACTTTTAAAGCTTAAAATAAATACTGGTTTTATAAATGGGTTACCAAAGAAGTGGCTGAGTTTCTGCCAAAGTCTTAGAAACAAAAATCATGTGAAAGATTCTGAGCTTGCTTCTCTATATGGTAAATTCAAATATGAAGAAAACCTAATAGACAGCATTTATGAAACTAAAAAGAACAATTCTCTTGTCTCTGTAACACCTTTGTTAACTACCTTCATCTCTACCTCTATTGTCCAGGACTTTCAAGATAGTCCTAGTGATGAAGAGGATACAAGAAGCAGTCATGAGTACCTATTAGGATTAAAAATGTGGTGTCTATATGGTAATTACACTAGTTTAGGCTTAAGTTAAAACACAAGGACTAAAAGTGTAATTAGTCCAAAGTGTCCTTGTGTTTAGCCTATAAATACTCCCCTCTAATCAACATTAGAAGGGGAAGCCCATAATTGTAATTTCCATTTTCCTTTTCCCTTTTAATAAAAAACCTTTGAAAATTTTCCCTCTATTTTATAATATTTGAAAATTAAATACTTGCCTTCCTCTACTATTCTCTCTAAGCTTTCATGGTTGATTATGTATGATTCAAGATAAACAAGACCTAACAAGTGGTATCAGAGCTGCAGGAGCGATTCGTGATGTTTTCTGCTTATTTGGTTCGCTTATTCTGGCTTATTTTTGCTTATTCAGTTCTGATTATCGGTTCAGCAGCTTATTCGAGCCTATTTCAGTCTAGATTCAGTTCGTATGGTTTATTCAGCAGATCAGTTTGCAACAGTTGTATAAGTGCTTATTTGTTAAACATCGCGGTTGTGTTTTATGTAATCGTGGTGGCTAGATTACGGTTTTATCATATTTTGGTAACAATTAAGTACTAATTTCGGATCTGTATCATTTTCGATGTATATGTTGTAAGATTTAACATTTTCGATGGTGCGATAATTTTCAGAAGTCAGAGCTGTCATTTTTGGAAGAACAAATTCGACGTTGACTTTGGTCAATGGTAACTCGGCAATATAACTGATTATTTCAAAAATGCTTTAAGTCAAGATCGAAAATGAAAAAGAAGTTACAAGGAAGAAACAAGCACATATCAGTAACAAACTATATGTCAAACCATAACTACTATCAGATCTACAATTTCGATATCGAAATTAAGTTAACCAAGTTCACTCAGTGACCGAGTTCATACCTAGTTTTGTTATCGAAAATGAACTCAGACCAAGAACAGTTAAGACAAATCTCTACACAACAACAAATTAAAACTACCATATCTCATCCTCCTACAACATGACTCGAACCACAACTATCACTTCAACATGACTCAAAATGAACCATACAAGATCTCAGTGTAACTCATCTGTGTTTTACATTCAAGTTGTTGAGCTCACAAGATCAATCAACACGGGTTATACATCATCATCGATCTATGTAGCTTTGTTTCACCATCTAAAAAATAAAGAAAAAATTATAACAAAATTTGTTATACTCTTTCTTTCAGTTTCATTCAAACTCAAAACAAGCTCTACCAAACCTACATGAGATCTTATGATAGACCTTGAAGCCAAAAAATTGCAAAAATGGTTTTGTTTTCTTTGTGTGGGTTCTTTCATGGGTCAGTAGCAGACATATGTGATGATGAGTTTGTATGTGGAAAAGATAATATTTGAAAGTGTTGTGAACTGAGATGTGGTAACAAAAAGGAAAGATGAGGCGTGGTTTATTTGTTTGAGCTTTTGTGTTTTGATGTGTAAACTGATGGAGGCGATTTGTTAGATGTTATTAGGGTTTGTGAGGCTGAGAATGTAAAGAACAGATAAAGTTAGATAGTATATGTGTGACTGCACAAAGTGAAAGGCGTATGTTTTTAATATTAGGGTTATTACAACTTAGGGTTCAGGGGTGTGTATGGATTGGATATTGGTATTGGGCCCTTACCAAAATTTGTAGACATATTTGATTTGAATAGTGGCTTTGGGCTTTAAATTGCAAAATAGGCTGTGACAAAAGGCTAGATCTGAATATTAGTAATTTGGACCTAATATAGGAATTTTGTGCTTAAAATGCTATAGGACCGAATTTTGTTAAAAGTAATAATTTTTTGGAAACATAAACATCACTTATTGCTTAAAAACGATCCGGATAAAAGATTCACGAAAACCGTTCAAAAGGCTAGTCTCAGGATTTAATCACAAGAATTAATTACGAGGATGATTCGTTATCATTTATTTGAAGTTGAAGTGGAATTTCATGGGTGCGTGTACTTATCATATCTTAAACGTCAGGGTTGGTTGGATGATGACTTTTAAAGATAACTTGTTCGAGCTTATAACCGGTGTTGATGAAAACTTGTCAAATCTAGCAATGTGTGATCTATAAACGCAGAAGTTGGTGCTCAATGCGCACATTTGCTATCACTTGAAGGAGTTACGTTGTAGTGCTCAGTGTCTCACATAGTTGAGGATTTGTCAAGAGACTTAGGTCTACTTATACTTCAAGGAATTACGTTGTAGTATTCAGTGTAAGTTTGGAGTCTCGTGGATAGCACAAGACATAAGTCACAAGTTTGTGGTATTCTACTTCAGCATCAAGTTTGTGATACTGCATTCTCTCCATCAGTAATCATTACAAAGAGCCGACAGAATACGAGGTTGGAATTGAATAAGTTTGAGGAGAAACGACTTCACACATGATTTTTCTATCGAATATTCGGGCGTACACAGATTATGATTTTTTCGATGGTCATCGAATGCAATCAGGGGGAAGAAAGGTGTACTTGTGATATTCCCTTTCATACTCTTTTGACTATCATCTTTTTTGGTTGAATATTTCGATAGACTGCATCGATCAGGGGGAAGAAATGTGTGAAGTCTGTGCATGTTCCCCTGAATGGATTGGCTACTAATCCGCAATGAAGAAGTCAGATTTGCTGCTAAGTGTGGTTTACTTCTTCTTCTACAAATTCCGCTGCGAGCTTAAACCGCTATAGTTAGAAGATTTGTCAACTACATCAAAGTTTCATATTTGCTTCGAATGGCTGTCTGTTTGGGGGGAAGCAGTTGAACTGCTTAAAGACATGCGGTATGAACTGGGGGGAAGTCAACTCAGTTTATACAGATTACATTGTATTCCCTACAAGTGAAGAACTGATTTAAGCTGAAGTACATGTTGAAGACAAAGCAAACTGCAGATATCTTTAGCTATTTGTACTTGTAGGATACATTGTAAGTAATTCCATATGCCACCACATTGGGGGAAGATTGTTAGGATTAAAAATGTGGTGTCTATATGGTAATTACACTATTTTAGGCTTAAGTTAAAATACAAGGACTAAAAGTGTAATTAGTCCAAAGTGTCCTTGTGTTTAGCCTATAAATACTCCTCTCTAATCAACACTAGAAGGGGAAGCTCATAATTGTAATTTCCATTTTCCTTTTAATAAAAAACCTTTGAAAATGATGAAAACATACTTTGAGTTTCCCCGACCTCCCGAGATCGTGAATCGAGAAACCTACCAGTACCTAAATGACCTAGAAGAAGAATATCAATCAAGAGCTCTTTTAGCCAAGTCTAAAAGATTCTTCAAGAAGGGTACTCAATGGTTCAGCAGTGCAAAATCAACTGACCAAACTGAATGCCACAAATGTGGCAAGAAAGGTCATTTTGCAAGAGACTGCTGGTCAAAAGCTTCAGTTCCCTCATATAAATCACCCTTGCAACCAAGACCTCTTAATTCCTCTCAGCAGAAACAAGAACTAAGGCCTACAAGGACTTTGAAGCTAAATAAAACAAAGTCAAGGCTAAACTGGCTCTCTTAAGTTCAAGTGCTTCCGTTTCCAAAGCCGTAACTATTAAGAACAAAGATCTCATCGCTGAAGCCTATGAATGGGATGAAGAAAAAGTATCATCAGATGGCAATGAGATGGTGGAAGTTAAAGTACTCATGGCACTAGCTGAAGAAAATGATGCTATCAGCAAAGAAGGCGCCAGAAATGGTGAATGGGTGAAGATGTCCATGAGAAAGGTACACACTCTTCTTGAAATGGAAGATAATGATGATAGAAAAACCTATCTAGATTATTTGTGTATCGGTTAATTACTTGAAAATGTATTATACTTGTCACTTTTTGATATTGTGTCTATCGAACTTTTTTTTTCTTATTGTGTGTATTGAACTTTGAAATTTGGACCTTTATGTGTATTTTTGCCACTATTCAGCTATGTAAAATGACCATTTTACCCTTCAAAATTTGAAAAAAGTAAGGGTAAAATGGTTATAAATACACACAAAGGTCAAAATTTAAAAGTTCAATACACATAATAAGAAAAAAAAAGTTCGATACACACAATAACAAAAAGTGACAAGTATAAAACATTTTCAAGTAATTAACCCATCTAAATTATGTTAAAGAACAAAGAAATAATCTGTTGTCAAAACATAAAGATCTTGTTCATGAACTGAATGCATGCAAAGAACAGCTTTTAGTATTAAAACAAGCAAAATTTGATTTTCTTACCATGCAACATTGATGTGTTTCAAAAGCTTTAAATTTATAATGACTGAAAGTACCAATTTTATTATATAGAAACACACGGGTAAAAGTATAACCCGCGTATGTAGTATATTCTTTTTAGGTAAGACCAGGTCGTCCGTAGGGATTTGAGTAGTATTCAAATAATCAGAAAGAAAATAAACTTTAACAATTTTGAGAATAACTTTTATTTTACCAGTGATAATAAAGATGACTACTCGGATAGTTGAAAATAATTTATAAGTATTGATAATGATTAAGACCTTAAAGATGGAATTTTAACTTATAAAAAGGATTTCTGGTCAGAAAACGTTTTCACAATTTGACTTAATTAAATTAAGACTTATATTTAGTTGGCTAGACCAGATGTGTCACTCACATGATCCAGATAACTTATTATATCAAAGCTTATTTTGTTTATCAATTTACAAAAGTGGATTTCTCGACACAAACGATAAAAGTTATTCTCATAGACAAATCTTTAAAACCACATAGATCATAACGGGTCTCTCGACCTATACCGATATGATTATATAATCTAAGTTGATAAGCAAAACCAACAAGATAAGATATAATATGGTTGCTACATAAGCTTGAGATTAAAGAGATCACGATCATACCTACACTTATTCTTTATCATAACTTCACTGAGTAGTCATGAGAGATTTAGCCTCTCATGGCTAAGGAGTTCATAACATAACTTGATTCAATAAGGAACTTTGTTATTTCACTAAACTAGTATGGTGTTCTTCTTCGTTCTTGGTTGTTTGATCTTGAATCTTCAAAGGGTGTGGCGTTTATGCTTGGAGAATGATTGGGAAGGGTTGGATGAGTTTGTTATATGTATGAGTTGATATGAAATGTGTGAGAATTTGGCTCTATTTATAGGCTAATTTCAGGGTAGAAGTGCGGCGCACAAGATAAATTGTGTGGCGTACTTGGAGATTAAATGCGATGGGAATTTAATGTTTATTGAAGAAGTGCGGCACATAAAAGTATTTGTGTGGCGTACTTAGGGTGTTAATTCCAAATATTTAATAACTTCATTTAATCTTCAAACCGATATAGGAAGTGTGGCCGCACAATCTTTGTAAGTGTGGCGTACTTAAGGAGATTAATGCACTATTTTGACTAAGACTTTAATTCCTTTGACATCGAGAGAAGTGGTCGACGCACAATAGGAAAGTACGTCGTACACTTTCACTTTTTAGCACTTGAGAACTTTATCTTTTCCTTGCATCTTTGATTTCCGAAGTGTATAAGTACTTGATCTTTTCTTTATTTAGAGCTTGGGTAATCTTCAAGTGAACCTGAAATATTTCAGCTATAAGTACAAAAGTTCAAGAGATTTGATAAAATATGTATAACATAATGCCACTGAAAACAGGTATAATTAGTGGCGTTATCACTGTTAAACACTGAGATTCCTCAAAGAGAATAATAACATAAGAACAAACTGAAAGAGCAACAACAATCGAGATGAAACAGGCTTAAACAGTTCTCACAAAGTAAATCAGTGTATCGGTGAACAAATCTCCTCTCAAAAGAAGAGAATTTTGGGAGTTGATCAACTCACTGTAGATCCCTCAAATTCTGTGCAAAAAGACCTAGTCTTTGTAAAATCCTCAGCTGATGAGACAAAAGTGTCCATACCTAGTGTTAAAAGACCCAAGTTGTCTGAAGCTGAAGGTTTTATTTTTCCAAATCATAATATTGGTAGTATACTCCCAACTGAGTCACAAAGAAACACAACTTATCCTTCAGTTGCTGTCACTGACTCTTTAGCGACTAAGTATGATTCAGCGGATGAATGTTCAGTCTGTAGCACCCATCTTCCTCCACAAAAGAAGTTGGATGGTGTTGAACCTATTTCTGGATCAAAGACTATCAAATCAATTTTGAGGTTAAAATCTACATTCAAAGCTAAAACTTTAAAAGGTGTCAAAATAAATAAACCATCCTCAGCTCCTGCTAAGGGTAACAAAAGCTCTTCAGCTTCAAAAGTTAACTCAGCTCCTGCTGGTAAACTAAAGAGTATGAAAATTAAAGATGATCCTCCTTTAGCTATTGTAATAAAAGAACTTAACGACCTAAAATTAAAAATTAGCAAGAATCAGTCATCTTACTCCAAAAATAATCAATAGCTTCTACAAAATGCACTTAAAAACAAATACAAAACACAATTCCAAAAGAGTTGTGATTTGTGTGGCATAAACAATCATCTCTCAGAGAATTGTTACAAGGTTCTATTTTTTAAAAAGTATGAGAAAACTGATCACAAAACCTGTGATCAGGTTGTATACATTTCCACCATGAATATGTCTCAGCATCTCAAAAGTCTGGGTAGATCTTCATCAAGATCTCATGTCCCAAGACCATCAAAATGCTTCTTTCCCCCTTGCATACACTGTGGATGTATAGATCATTTATCTAATGAATGTTTATACTATCCCATATGTATATTATGTGGAAGTTATGACCATGACACAAATGGTCATAACAGGATTACCTCTCTAGAACGGGAGATTAATACAAGAAATCCTCAACAAGCCTTTAAAAGATGTGAAGCTTGTGGTAGCTCAACTCATACCACAACTGATCAGTATGATACTGAATGGTTCAAAAGAGGTGAAGCACTTCAAGCCAAAATGGTTAAAGCTCTAAAATCAACTAGAGCTTAATCATCTAATGCTAACAAATCCAAGACTCCCACTAGAAGGTGGGTTTCTAAGCAAAACTAACCTTTATGGACTTATTTGTGTGCAGTGTCACATCAAGAAGCCCATCTGGTACCTGGACAGTGGATGCTCAAGGCATATGACTGGTGTCAAGAGTTACCTGCACAAATATGAGGAACAACCAGGACCTAAAGTGGTGTTTAGAGATGACTCAACATGCGTCACTAAAGGATATGGTTCAATCAAATGTAATGGCATAGTTTTCACAAAAGTAGCATTTGTAAATGGTCTTAAATACAATTTAATTAGCATCAGTCAACTCTATGATGCTAAATATATTGTTCAGTTTGATGAGAAAAGAGGAACAATTTTCAACTCTAACAAAGAAATTGTAATGATTGCTCTAAGAGTAAGAGATGTATATGTTCTTGACATGACATCTTCTGCTCAAGAATCTTGCTTCTTTGCCAAAGATTTTGAAAATCTCAACTCGCTTTGGCATAAAAAACTCGTTTTAGTTATCTAAGAGAGATGATTTAAAACTTACCTTAGAAAAGTTTGAAAATTCATCTAAAAATATAAGCAAACTGTTAGAGATTCAAGTAAGTGATAATGTTAGCCTTAATTATATTAAGTCAAACAAGAATGTTATCGGTCTTATAAAGTTAAATTAGGTCTTGTATTGTAATAGGCTAGTCGGGTTCAACGGGCTTGGATTGTAATCTAATATTATCCGTGTTTCGGGCTTAAAGCCCAAGTTATGCCAAGCCTGGGCCAAGTTACAAGCCCACACGCCTACTAGAAAGGATTGGGTATAAATAAAACCCTCTCCACACATGGAGAGGGTGTTGGTTGCATTTTCTCACACTTGTAATCCACCACTTTCTCTCTCTTAATCTAAGTTTCCAAGTTTCTTTTCTTCCTTATTTTCTTTCTTTCATTGCCGGCTCATAGGGCTTATTTGGGTTGCTTATTGTTGTTGTAAAAGGATAATATATGACCAACAAAACTGGCTCTCCTAAGTTCAAGTGCTTTAGCTCTCAAAGCTGCTACTGTTAAAAACAAAGGTCTTATCGCTAAAGCCTATGAATGGGATGAAGAAGAAGTGTTATTAGATGACAATGAGATTGTGGAAGTTAAAGTACTCATGGTACTAGCTGAATAAAATGATGCTATCAGCAAATAAGGTGCCAAAAATAGTGAATGGGTAAAAATCTCCATGAGAAAGGTACACTCTTCTTGAAATGAAAGATAATGATGATAGAAAAACCTAACTAGATTATTTGTGTATCGATCTAAATTATGTTGAAGAACAAAGAAATAATCTTTTGTCAAAACATAAATATCTTGTTCATGAACTGAATGCATGCAAAGAATAGCTTTTAGTATTAAACAAGCAAAACTTAATTTTCTTACCATGCAACATGTAAACACTGAGATTCTCAAAGAGAACAAAAACTTAAGAACAGAACTGAAAGAGCTAACAACAATCACTAAAACATGGCTTAACAATTCTAATAAGGTAAATCAGTGTATCAGTGAACAAATTCCCTCCCAAAAGAAGAGAATTATAGGAGTTGATCAACTCAATAAAGATCCCTTTAGTTCTTGGCAAAAAGACCTAGTATTTGTAAAATCTTCAGCTAATGACACAAAAGTGTCCATACCTGGTGTTGAAAGATCCTGGTTGTCTGAAGCTAAAGGTTTTATTCTGCCAAATTATGATACTGGTAGGATACTCCTAGCTGAGTCACAAAGAAACACAACTGATCCTCCACTTGCTGTCACTGACTCTTCAGCGACTAATTATGATTTATCGGATGAATCTTCAGTCTGTAGCACCCTTCTTCCTCCACTAAAGAAGTTGGATGGTGTTGAACCTATTTTTGGACCAAATACTATCAAATCAATTTTGAGGTCAAAATCCACATTCAAAGCTGAAACTTTAAAAGGTGTCATAATAAATGAACCATCCTCAGCTCCTGCTAAGGGTAACAAAAGCTCTTCAGCTTCAAAAGTTAACTCAGCTCTTGCTGGTAAACTAAAGAGTGTGAAAATTAAAGATGATCATCCTTTGGCTATTGTAATGAAAGAACTAAACAACCTAAAATTACTAATTAGCAAGACTCAATCATCTTACTCCAGAAATAATCATCCATAACAGGTTTCCTAAAATGCACTTCAAAACAAATACAAAACATAATTCAAAAAGAGTTGTGATTTGTGTGGCTTAAACAATCATCTTTTTGAAAATTGTTATAAAGTTCTGTTTAGTAAAAAGTGTGAGAGAACTAATCACATAACCTGTGAACATGCTGAATACATCTCCACCATAAACATGTCTCAGCATCTCAAAAGTCTAGGTAGATCTTTATCAAGATCTAAAATCCTTAGACCATCAAAACGCTTCTTTCCACCTTGCATACACTGTGGATGTACAGATCATTTATCTAATGAGTGTTTATACTATCCTATATGTGGATTATGTGGAAGTTATAATCATGACACAAATGGTCATAACAGGATTATCTCTCTAGAAAGAGAGATCAATCCAAGAAATCCTCCACATACCTTTAAAAGATGTGAAGCTTGTGGTAGCTCAACTCATACCACAACTGATCGTTATGATATTGAATGGTTCAAAAGAGGTAAAGCATTTCAGGCCAAAAAGGCTAAAGCTCTAAAATCAACTAGGGTTGAATCATCAAATGCTAACAGATCCAAGACTCCCACTAAAAGGTAGGTTTCTAAACAAAACTAACCATTCTAAATGTATTTGTGCAGTGTGACATTAGGAAGCCTATCTAGTACCTGGACATTGGATGCTTAAGGCATATGACTGGTGTCAAGAGCTACCTGCACAAATATATGGAATAACCAGGATCTAAAGTGGTGTTTGGAGATGACTCTACATGCACAACTGAAGGTTATGGCTCTATCAAATGTAACAGTATAGTTTTTACTAAGGTAGCATTTATAAATGGTCTTAAGTACAATTTAATTAACATCAGTCAACTCTGTGATGCTAAATATATTGTTCAGTTTGATGAGTAAAGAGGAACAATCTTCAACTCCAACAAAGAAGTTGTAATGATTTCTCCAAGAGTTGGAGATGTATATGTTCTTGACATGACATCTTCTGCTTAAGAATCTTGTTTCTTTGCCAAAGCTACTGACAATATCAACTGGCTTTGCATAAAAGACTTGCTCATCTAAACTTTAAAATAATTAACAAACTGGCAAAACAAAATCTTGTTATTGGTCTTCCCTCACTTGTCTACTCAAAGGATAAATCATGTTCATCATGTGAAAAGGGAAAACATCATAGGTCCAGCTTTAAAACAAAACATACATCTTCTATCAAGAAATGTCTTCATCTTCTTCACATGGATTTATTTGGACTTGTAACTCCTAGGTCAATTTACCATGAAAAGTATACCCTTGTTATTGTTGATAAGTACTCAAGGTACGCTTGGGTATACTTCTTGAAAAAGAAAAGTCAAGCACCTGAAACCATCATGTCCTTCATCAAAAGAGTTAAAAATTAAAATGACATCAAAGTCAAACAACTTATAACTGACAATGGTACTGAATTCAGAAATAACATCCTTGTCAACCTCTGTGATGAAAAGGGGATTTCCTAAAACTTTTCCTCTCCCTACACACCTGAACAAAATAGTGTTACTGAAAGGAAAAATAGAACCCTCATAGAAGCTGTAAGAATAATGCTTTCAGGATCTATCTTCACAAAACTATACTGGACTAAAGTTGTAGCCACTACATGCTACACTCAAAACAAATCCACTATTGTGAAAAGACATCTCAAAACTCCTTATGCAATTTTTCGTAAGAGAATCCCAAACATTAACTTTCTTTATGTTTTTGGATGTCCAATTTTCTTCCATAATCATAAAGATCACTTAGGAATGTTTGATGAAAAAGCTGATGATGGTTATCTTCTTGGATACTCATTAGTTTCCAAGGCCTTCAGAGTCTTCAACACAAGAAGACGACAAACTAAAAAAACCTATCACGTCACATTTAATGAAAGCCCTAATGCTATTAAATTCTTAAAACCTTCAGTTGATGACATCAACATTGCTAAAACTAAAAGATATCCACCTGATGAATATCTTCATCCTTACGAGCCTTCTCAAAGTATTTAAATAAATAGCAATGATGTGTCCTTCATAGAACCCTATGAATGTCCTGAACTAGTAGTTCTTGAAACTGAAGTTTCATCTGACCAAAATGGTCAAACTGCTCAAAATGATCAATATGCTCAAACTAATGAAATCTTAAATGATGATTAGTATGAACATTCCAATCACACCATTAATGAACAAATCATTAATAATCTCCTAAACACTAAAACCATTCAGATCTCTGAACATTTATCCTCTCCAAGTATAGAGGATACTTTAGTACAGAATACAATTCCAATCCCAAATTCCTCTTTATCCATTCCATCCATGGTCACTCCAGCCCCTCAAGATAAACATATTGAGCTGGTCAATATAATTGGTAATCCAGGAGCTGGAATGCTCATAAAAGCCATGGCTAAACAACTTAGTGCTGCTTCAGCTCATGAATGTCTCTTTGTAGATTTTCTCTCTGAAGAAGAACCTAAAAAGGTCTCTAAAGCACCACAGCATCCTGGATGGGTTGATGCTATACAAGATGAACTAAACCAATTTGCCAAAAACAAAGTTGGGACATTAGTTTCTGCATCTTATGGTAAAACCATAATTGGCTCAAAATGGGTATTCAGGAACAAAAGAGATGAAACTAGAATTGTCATCAAAAACAAGGCAAGACTTGTAGCTCAAGGCTACAATCAGCAAGAAGGCATAGACTATGATGAAACCTTTGCTCATTGCAAGACTTAAAGCAATTAGGATCTTTCTTGCCTTTGCCACTTACATGAACTTCATAGTTTATCAAATGGATGTCAAAAGTGCATTCCTCAATGGTAAACTAAAAGAAGAAGTTTATGTCAAACAACCTCCAGGTTTTGAGAGCAGTGAGTTCCCCAACCATGTGTGCAAATTGGACAAAGCCCTTTATGGACTTAAACAAGCTCCAAGAGCATGGTATGAAACTCTCTCAACCTATCTCACTGAACACAAGTTTGTAAGAGGTAAGATAGACAACACTCTGTTTGTCTACAAAACTCAAACTGATGTGATTTTGGTGCAAATCTATGTTGATGACATTATCTTTGGGTCCACCAGCACAAAATTATGCAAACAGTTTGCTAAACTGATGACTCAAAGATACGAAATGAGCATGATGGGTGTCCTCACCTATTTCCTTGGATTTCAGATTAAACAATCTGAAAGAGGCATTTCAATCAACCAAGAAAAATATGTCAAGGATCTGCTAAAAAAATATGACATAAATGGCTCATCAGTGAAAACTCCAATGGTACCCCCTAACAAGTTAGGACCTGATCTCAATGGCAAAGCTATAAATGAGACTCAGTATAGAGGTATGATTGGATCACTAATGTACCTAACTGCAAGCAGACCTGACATTTAATTCTCAACTTGTCTTTGTGCAAGATATCAAGCAAATCCTAAGGAATCCCACCTTATTGCTGTTAAGAGAATTTTTAGGTACCTAAAAGGTACTCCCAGTCTTGGTCTTTGGTATCCAAAATGTTCAGGTTTTGACCTAAAAGGATACTCAGACTCTGACTATGCTGGATGCAACATGGACAGAAAAAGCACTTCAGGTGCTTGTCAGTTGCTAAGAGGCAAACTTGTATGCTGGAGTGCTAAAAAGCATCAATCTGTAGCTATGTCCTCAGTTGAAGCTGAATATGTAGCTGCTGCTAGATGTTGTGCTAACATATTATGGATGAAGAGTCGACTCACTGACTATGGCATCATATATAAAAAGGTACCCATATTTTGTGATAACACCAGTGCTATTGCAATCTCAAACAATCCGGTTCTACACTCAAGAACAAAGCATATTGATATCAGATATCACTTTATCAGACATCATATTCTTAAAGGGGACATTGAATTACATTTCATTCCCACTCAATATCAACTTGCTGATATCTTCATCAAGCCTCTGGATGAGCCAACTTTCAAAAGATTTATAGTTGAACTAGGTATGCTGAACATTGATTCAAAACCTGAACCTTCAGTGCTGACTATAGAAAACTGAAGGTTCAGTAATTTCATCTAAAACTGAACAATCTTTCATATGTTAAAATGTCAGTTTAGTTTTTGTATGCAACCTTTATCTTGCTTAAGTAAAGTATCTGAGCAATCACACATGTCTCATTCATGGATTTGCATGAGCATGTGTGGTTTTGTCGCCTTTGCTGGAGCTTTGATATTGGCCACATCAAGAACTGAACAAAACTGATTTATTTTCTTTCAACTTTTTTTCCCACTGTTAGTTTCAAAACAATATTTTGAACAAAACTGATTTATTTTCTTCAGTTCAGTTTCAAACAATAATTTTGATCTAACTCTTCAGCTTTCTCAAGTGAAGTAACTAAGCAATCACATATGTCTCATTCATGGATTTGTATGAGCATATGTGGTTTTGTCACCTTCGCTGGAGCATGTATGTTGATAAAGTCACCAATATCTGTTCAACATAACAAAACACCAAACCTGAACCTAGTTCAGCTCCTTAAACATCAATCACAAGGTCAGTTTTAAATAACAAAACAAGAGTGATTTTCTAAATTAATATTATTTTACCTAAATAACTTCTTCCTAAGAAGTTGTTTATTTTAATACATTAAAAAGGATATCTAAACATTAGAATAACCTCACCATCTTTCTCTCACCTACTTTTTCAGTTGAATAGACGGATGTTCATTGTTCTAGGTGCCAGATGCATGCTTTGCTGACTTTCATTAAATATAAAGTTTTTCACACATATTGAAAACAAACCCTAAACATTCCCTATAACTTCATAACCTCAAAATGACAGTTACACATTCACAAAGAAAAAGTTGTAACTTCATCAATCCTATAAAACCATCACGCAAATCTACATCTTACTTTTCACAAACTCATCAAAAACACATACACAAAAACCTCAAACTAAATCAAACCCTCAAAACCCTAAATAACAAAAATGGCAAAATCATCCAACCCAACTCAAATCCTATCACCACCTGATGTAATTCTAAAGGAAGAACCTATCACTCTTGACAAGCCCAAAAGCCCAAATCCCTTATTACCTGCAGATCAAGTTGAGTTCACTTTCGATGAAATAACCTTCACACCAACAATGAGGTTGCCTTAATATACCTTGATCATCCAAACTCTGAATACTTTCATATCGTCTCTGACTTCATCTCAAAATGTTGTCTTAGGGAAGCATTTATCAAAGCCCTAACCCAATATGTCGAATACTTAGTTGAGTTCTGGTATACTGCAAAAACCTTAGAAGACTCTAAGGTATGGGTATCCACTCTTATAGGAGGTATAAGGGGGAGATAGGTATCACTACCTTTAGGAATGCACTTAGGGCACATTACTTACCACACTTAAATGAGTAAGTCTCTCCACCTTCCTTAGAAGTAGTAAGAGCATGGGTTGCAACAATTGGGTACAATATGGAGATATGGGATAAAGGAACCCTTAAGAAGAGTTGTCTTCCTCCTAGGTGGAGATTGTTGATGGCTCAAATCATTTAGTGTCTAGGGGGTAAGACGGGTGAACTGGATCAAATCTCAAACAAGGATGTTACCATTCTATATTGTTTAGAAAATGGAGTACAAGTAGACTTTGATAAGATAATTTGGGAAGATATAATCTACAAGCTGAATAAGAAAACAAGGGAAAAAGTTGTTCCCTACCCTAGGTTTATATCTCTCTTGTTGGAATATATGATGCCTGAATATGATCATGAAGGCCTCATCATTAACCCTAATCAAGTCTTCAGTGTTCACAATTGGGCACTCAAGCCAAACCAAACTGAAGGACCTCCCTTTACAGCCCACATGATGGCTATCTGCAAGTTAGATGTGCCTTTGGCTAATAAAGCTCCCAATACCTCCTCACACGATGAGATGAAGGATCCCCGAGACTTAATGTCTGGAGCTAAAGCTGAAACCAAGAAATAACATTCTAAACACAATCTTGGTTCTAAAGAAGAGGCCACAAAAAGTCGGCCTTCTTCAAAAGAGGCTGCTCACTCTCCCACCGGCCATTCAAAGAAAAAAAAGTCTGGTACGGCCAAGGACAAAGCACCCAGCCAGCCTTCAGTTTCTACACTTGTAGATACTGAACTGCATAAAGAGGACCTGCAAGCAGCTGGTGATCCAACCTCTTTAAGGGTTTCTAGTGAAGAAGGAGCCCACCCTCAGCTTAGTAGTGATATCTGCATTTAATTCTATTGAAACTGTTCATTCAGCTTCTTTTATTTTCACTCTAAGTCTGCATCAAGAAGTGATGTTTCAGCAAATTCCACAGCTCAAGCTGATCCTGAAATTTCTGCTCCTTATGAATCTATACCTTAACAATAGGGTATGGATGAAGGAACCCAAAACTATTCACTTGATCATAAACTTGCAGGAACTAATCCAAGTGTTCTTGTAGATAAAACTAAATCTGCTAGAGATAGGTTAAAAACTGCCCACACTGATTCATGTATAAATAAGGAGTCCATAGCTGATGAATTTTCAAAGAAAATAAAGCTGGATGATTTATCATATCTCTTGAAAGACACAAGATCTGCCTTCTTCACTCTTGACTCCCTACAAGATAAGCCTATCATTGTTTCAGATAAGAGTGAAGTGAAGGAAATTGAAAAAGATAAAGACACTCATACTACCTCTCATGATGTACTTGAAGACACTTTAGTCCCACATCTTCCATCTCCTAAATCAGCTCAAATTCAAGAGCTAATGGCCTAGGTTCACTTACTTCAGTCTCAGAATGAGAAGCTAGTACAACAAAAGGCAAAAGCTGAAGCAAAAGTTGCTTCACTAAAAGTTAGGCTCTCATATCCAGATATCAACCAGCTTACTGAACTTGTGGTAACTTCTTTAAAACCTAAACTATCTAAACTCCTAGTCTTACATGACTTTGCCAACTCTATACCAAGCGAACTCAAAGAGCTCCCCTGAAAAATCACTACATTAGCTGAAGAAATTCAGGAGCTGAAGATGCATGTTCAGGGAATGGAAATTGAGCTTCCTGTGGACTTAAAAGACATACCAACAAAACTGGAGACCTTCACTTCCACTATCTCCAATCTTATATCCTAGGTCGCTAAACTGAATACTCTTAAATGGGAACTTCCAGCAGAGTTCCTTGCTTTACCAAGCCAAATCTCATCGGTTCAAGCGAAGCTACAAACTTTAGATACACTTTCAAGTCATCTGAATAAGGTTGCTAACACCTTGACTAGGTTTGCAAACATTATGGAGAATGCATCCCACACTGCAACAAGCAAGGGTGTTCCTTCAGCAGGCCCAGCGACTACTTCGCCTACTGAGGAAGAGAAGAACACCAATCCTGCTACAAAGGATACTGATACAACAAACCTGCATAATGAATTAGTTTATCTCTTGGGCATAGATATAGTGACACAATACTAAAACAAGAAGTTACTTTATGATAAATACTATGAAGATGATGAAAAGAAGAAAAAGCTCCAAGATTATAAACTATGAAGTTCTCACACAAAAGGGCCCTATCATACTGCAAATATATAAGGAAGATAGGACCATTGAAGTCATTTCAAACATCAAAGTCAGTGACCTACATCTGGCTAAATGGAGAGAGGTAGTACAAGCTTGTCCTGATAGAAAAGAAAAAGGATGGAAGACCACCTATGGATTAATAAAGACAATAATAGAATACCTTAATTAAACTGAAAAAGAACTAAAGATTGACTTCAATAAACCCCTTAAAGAACAAGATCCGCTAGATGAGCTAAATGATTTAGCTGAAAAGAAAAGGAAAAGAACCGGTGACTTAAAAGACCATTTTAGGTCAACCAAGAAACACAAGTCATCAATTCAGCATGAAAAAGAGGTTCATTGAGCAACAAGAACATTAAATGTTATAATCTTTTGTATTAGCTTTATCTTTTGTAATGGTAATGTAATGAAAAGTTAATAGAAGTGATTATCAATTATGTTGTTTAATTTATATCAGTATTATAAGAAGAAGTTGTTTTGCTTACTTACTACTGATTTTAACTTATGCTATTTGTATATTCAAATATGGGGAGATTGTTGAGTTCAGTTCTTGAGCCCTTCAGTCTCTCAGTAGATTTAAACATAAAATCCCCTAAGTTTACTCAAGCTAAAGTCTTTCAGTTTGAGTCGTTGAAGTTTCTTCATCGTCAGCTCTTCAGGTCCTTAGAAGATTGGGAAGTATCTTCACTTCAGTTTATGCAGTGGTACAGAAACTGAAGAAGGATTTTGGTAAGAGCTTCAGTTCAGCTTGGTTGAAAATTCCAAGCTGAACGTTGTCTATCTCATTAACAAAAGTTGAAACATGTTGTTTAACTTCTAGAAGATTTATAAGGCGTGAAAAAGATTGCTTTATGTCAAAAGGAATAAATCAATCTCCTTGGGAAAAAGGTACTTCTAAAGTTGGTATAGAATTATAACAACTTTCCTTAAAGAAATATACCTGGTACTTTAGAGCACATCTGCATTAAATGGTATCTCACTCCCATAGTGCATTGACACGCGTACTAGGTAAATTGTAAACCCTATCCTTTGTTATAAAAGGGAAAAGGATTCCTAGGAGTAAATGCTACCTCTTCTAATTATGTGGATACACATTGTAACGAGTTCATTTATCTCTCAAAACAAACTGAACGCTCCCGCGAGTACTGAAAGTTGGAGCTTCAGTTTAGGTCATAGTAGTTTGTTTTCTTAATCACTTAACTTTGGTTGAGTTTAAGCTAGAAGGAGATAACACCCTAATTTTATATTCATCACCTTGCTATTCCACAAGCAGGTGTGTCGTAGATTCTTTATTTCGATTCTAATAAGACCTATACGTGAAAATGTACTTATGTGTTGTTTTAACTTGTTCTTTATATTCCTTATATATTATCTGTTTTAAACTTACTTAGTTGCCATTAGAATGTGATTAGTTTAACTTTGATAAACCTTTATATCAGATCCAATGAGACAAACATTGACGAGGAACTACATCTGTTAAGTTGTCCTATACAATTTAAACACGGTGCGTACAGTTTTCCACTCTGCACTTAACTTCAAAAACTCAACTAAACTACACTACGTATTCAATTCATTTTCGTTTTATTTTCCTCCGTTAAAACTCTATTTGTTATTTCAACACTGCCAATGATTAAATGTAAAAAATTTTTATTTTACTTGTTAACTAATATGAATATACGGAAAGATTTATTTACCTATCCAAAACACACCCTTAATCATTTCCAAAAAATAGTAGTAACAAAAACGTCGTAAATAAATATTGAACGCTGAAATTTTATAGAGAAATGAAAAACCATAATACTTACAAACTCCCAATTGGAACAACGACATAAACTATAAATTTTGCAATCTCCAATACCTCTTTTGGTGCACCCAATGATGTCATTCTTCAAAAACCCAATTGAAACAAAGATATGTGTATTTTAACCACTGTGTGAAAGATTTGTTAGGAGAGATTTAAGGCGGTGGAAGATGAAGATTGTTCTCGAAGTGATGTTATCAAAACATTATAAGAAAGGAGAAACCTCAAGAGGGAGCCTAAAAAATCAGCGAGAGCCCACTAAAAGAAACGTCGTCGTTTCGTTCCACAAATGATAGTATTTATAACAATAAGAGGGATGGGTCACTATAAAACAAGGAAAGGGATGCTTACTTATCACATTTTTTGTGATAATGATTCTACGACGAGTACCATATAATCTAAAAAATCGTTAAACAACATTCACATCTGAATCGTTGTTTTACGCGGGTACCATGCTATAGAAATACAATGACGTGACAATGGTATATCAACACTAAGGCTAAAGAGAGTGGTCACCACTTATCTCACATCTGACATCATGACACTAGCTTTTCTCTTTTTCTTCATTTTCTTCTTCCTCTTACGCTTTCACTATTTGCTCCTTCCTTCATCCTTCACCTTTCATACCCATTTTTTATTTAAATACTTTTATTCATAATCTAAAAACATAAATATTAACGTAAATGTATGAAATTAAAAATGTAAAACGTATAAAATTTAAACTTTTATTCATAAATTAAAAACATTACATAGATTTCGAATATTAAAAATATTACATTTAAAGATGAAATTAAACATTACGAGACAAGTTTTCGACAAAATCGGTACGAAGGTTTTGATGCGCTTGTGACGATCTGATGTGCCTCATAACTTGTCGCATTTGTTCATAGGATTGTAAGAGGTCGTCCGGTTATTGTGCTTCCTCTGGGTACTAATTGGGAGATATCACATTTCCTTTGTATTTTCGAATCATATTATGTAATATGATGCATGTATACATCATATTTATTATTCTTTCTTTTTTCATCGCTCGTGCAGGATTGACTAGTATAGCCCATTTGTTCTTCAAAACATCAAACGCTCTTTCCACATCTTTCCTTGCCGATTCCTGCATTTGCTTATACCTTATTCGCTTGTAGTCATCATCAGGTGGCTCTAGAATTATCTTAACGAGTGTCGCCAATTCACGTCAACATGATAATATCCCCATAGGTAAGTTACGCCGTTAGCCACAAAGGTAATCTCTAGTGCTCGTCTGGGTTTGATATTGTTAAATAAAGGGACTGATGTTAAATGTTGATGTTCGACCCGGCAACACCAAAGAAAGCATGACATATCCACAAGTCTTGTGGCTCAACATCTTCCAACAAAATGAACGGATTCAGACCATGATCAATTCTAACATATTATGCTTTTGCATGCATACGTACAACCAAACCACTCTTAATCCATACAATCAAGGCATCCTAACATCCTCGAAAACTCGTGCTTTTCTTTGTAATGCCAATAAGGCTTTACAACATCAGTCATCGTGGGTTTCCTCAAAGACTCTGATCTAAAATTTTCCACAACAGAAGTACAAAAATGATCAAGAGATAGACAAGAAGTTCTGTCACTCATTTGTAGATATCCGTATAGAAAATCAAGAACAATGTCGCATGCCAATTGACGAATTGCAGATGTGCACTTTAGCAGTGGAGAAATGTCTTCTCTTCTGGTACAGTCAATATTATCACGAAAGAATGAAGAATGACTAGCTACCTCCTCAACTATCTAGTTGAAAAGGGGGGGAGCCTTTTGGAACGTGTTGGGATTAAAAGACTGCTTGAAGTTAATATTGCTAAGGTTAGAGTTACTGCTGTCAAGCATAACTTAGTGCTGTTAATAATCTTAGTGAAAAATATGCTAAATAGTTAGTACTGTTGTTACTACTGCTAGTGTATATTACTACTGCTAATGGAAGTTAAGACTGCTTAGAGACTTAGAAGAAATCCTACTAACTAGTTAATACTGCTAGTATAAAAGTTGCTACTGTTAGAGTAACTTAGTACTGCTAGTGAAGAATAAAGAAAATATTCTAAGTAGTTACTACTGCTTGTACACAGTTAGTGTTGCTTAAACAAAAGTTAATGCTGCTGGTATGAAAGTTACAAATGCTGAAAGATTACAACTGCTAGAAGAGTTTCTACTGTTAGAAGGATAAAGATGAAGATTGCTTATCAAGATTACTTACGGGATAAGTATGAGATATTTTGGTAAAAGATATGTATAAGTTATTTGTTTAGAAGATCATGATAATTTAGGAATATATTGTAAGCCATGTAGGACTCCTTGGTGTATAAAAGGAGGTCCTAGAGCATGTAGTTTGATATATCTTTATACATTTGTTTATAGCTTCAAGGTTTTGTAAACCTTAACACTATTAAGAGTGTTCGTTTTATATTGAGGCTGAAAGTTTGATAATCTGTTTTGTTATTGATTTTGTGTTACTGTTTTATAAAGAATTTTTCTTAGTATCATTGACTAGATTCCGCATAGTCTTTGATATTCATAATCAAGGTTTCTACTATAGTTTTTTGGATTTATTCAATACAACTAATCATTTTACAAGCTAAGCAAGATCTATTCAAGTGGGATCAACAGAACGTTTTCTGAAATTTATATGCATCGTACATCGGGTTTACACTTAAAAAGGCAGAGACTAAACGATCATGAGCACCATAACAATCTCGATATAAGGGGGTTCTCGTCGGTCGATTTGCTCGTCGTCTGTTCCTCTACAAAAGAGAACTGTTGATGGTGTTGAGCAAACATATCCTCCTACAACTGCAGAGGATAAGTTAGCAAGGAAGAATGAGTTAAAGGCAAGAGGTACATTGTTGATGGCCCTTCCAAATGAACATCAACTAAAGTTTAATACCTATAAATGTGCCAAGACTCTGATGGATGTTATAGAGAAAAGGTTTGGAGGTAATAAGGAGTCAAAGAAAACTCAGAAGACACTTCTAAAGCAACAGTTTGAGAATTTTAATGGATCAAGCTCAGAAGGACTTGATCAAACTTATGATAGGCTTCAAAAGCTTATCAGTTAGCTAGAGATTTTGGGTGAAACTATTTCTCAAGAAGATATGAATCTGAAGTTTTTAAGAAGTCTCTCATCAGAATGGAAGACTCATACCTTGATCTGGAGGAACAAACCTAATTTAGACACCTTGAGCATGGATGACCTATACAACAATCTAAAGATTTATGAAACTGAAGTTAAAGGGTCATCAAGCTCAAACCAAAATTCACAAAATGTGGCCTTTGTGTCTTCCAATAACTCTGGCAGTTCCAATCAAGCTCATGGTTCTAACTCTGCCAATACTGATAGTATGAGTGATGCTGCGATCTATTTTTTTTGCAAACTAATCTAACAGTACACAATTAAGATAAACGAGGACATTACAACAGATTGATGCTGATTGACTTGAAGAGATGGATCTAAAGTTGGTAGATGGCTATGTTGAACATGAGAGCCAGAATGGATTACTAAATAACAGTGAAAGGAAGATTAATTTCCATGGTTCATGAGGACCATAGGGTTTAACAAATCAAAGGTTGGATTTGGAATGCTATAACTGTCATATTAAGGTGTCTTTTTTGTAATGGGGGTGCTAGGGCTCCAAGACGGGAGTACAGGAACAGAGAAACTGTAAGGTAGGATTGTGAAAGTGGAAATCACAAGAGACAAAAGCTTTTGGAGGCTCAAGTGGGACTTGGGTTATGACTAGAGTAAACCAGGTGAAGAAAGGTCCTACAAACTTTGCACTTATAGCATATATCATCTGTTGCTTCTTTCAGCTTCTTCCCAAGCTCATATTCGGAGGTATCTACTTATTTTAAAGCATGTTTAAAAACTTATGAAACTCTCAAAGAACATTATGATTTTATATCAACCCGAATTTTATGACAATGTTTAGACCGAAGGGGGCCCACCCTAATTTTTTGGATTTTTAATTTTTTCATAGAAATCATTTTTGATTCTTTTTGCTCGACTTGAGAAAAATATCAGTCAATTTTAATTATTTGTGCGCAGTGAATTTTAGATATTTATCGCCTCTTTAGCGTTTGAGAAATCGACAACTCAATTTTTAGTTTCGAAGCTTATTTCTCTTTCAGTTTTAATACTTTTGACTTTTTCCGTGTTTGGCCGAAACCACGGCCAAAATAGTGTGTTTTTATAATTTTTAATATTTTAACTCAGCGTTTTAAAATCAAATATTATGGTTTATTGTTTTATAAAAATAAAAATAAAAATACAATTTATAAACACAACATGTAAACCAAACACCCATTTTCTTTTAATTAGCTCCTACAAAACTAGAAACCAAACACCGCTTTTACCCTCTTGACACCATAAAACAGCCAAACACCACTTTAGAAACTACTAGTCAAATTGACCAAGTATATAAGGGTTTGACCCTTCTAAAAACACACACAATCACAGTATATCAAAAAAATACATGTTCCCCCTCTCCCCTCTTACTATGAACGACGCTAACAACAAGAAAAACACCAAAACCACCATCAACAATCATTAAATCTCTTTCAATCTACTCTCAAATCATTCCTACATAAACCCCCATCATCCTTTTAAAGATCAAACCACATGCAATTGTTTTTTTTCAAGTTTTTGATTTTAAAGATTTTGGGGTTTTAGGGTTTTGATCAAATTAACGCATAATGGAGTAACAAGGGTTTGATTTTAGAAGGTTTGGGTATATTAGAAGGTTTGATTTAGTCTTGGTTTGCTCCTTGTGGATTCAGCAGCCCCTACACACCCATCTAAGGGTTGTGTTTGATCATTTTCTTTCATTCATTTTGTGTTGTAAGTCATCCTTAAAAACCTTAAATTGTTGTTTAATTTTTATGGAAGTGCATGTGTTTGATTTTGATTCTTTGAGTCATGCATGTGCTTGATATGTTTTGGATATTGTTTAATAATGTATATATGGTATATTGGCTGTAGATGATGTTTCTAAGGTATGTTGTGGCATTGCTTCGAGATAAGTAATCGTTTGGATGAGTCTTGGAATGGTTTAGAGTTAGAAAATTTTGCCAGTTTTGAATCAGTAGCAAAACGTAGGTTTTTCTAAAAAACTTTGGCCTGGAGCCTGTGATTAAACTATATGGTTGGATAGATATATGCTTAAGGTAAATGTGGTTAATTGGAAATAGTCGTAACTCCTCCGGGTGAGTGAGTTATGGCCGTTTTACAGAAACTTGTCAAATCTGGATAGTTGTTTGGAAAACAGATTAAACACTATATTTTTCACTAAAGTTTTGCGTTTTAAATATTGGTTCAGTAGTATACATCTTAAACTAATTTCTCCAAGTGGATTCACTTTAATAGCTATCACGGTTTGGAAAATACGTCAAAATTAGTGTTCGGTAGGAAAATTTAGGACTGCTGCAGACCAGCAGTATAAATGGGTTAATTGCAGCAAACTTTTGGTCTAATAAGGTCTGCATTATTTGATGTGATTGTAGAAATAAGTTCAAGGTACATGCGTCGAATTGGATAGAGCCATATCTCCTCCGAATGAGTGAGATATGACCGATTTACGAAAACTAGTCAGTTCTGAACTACTGTTTGAAAAAGTGATTTAACTTTAGATTTTTGTACTAAAGTGTTGGGTTTTAAAACATGGTTAAACACTAGACAGCATAAGCTTTCATCTCTCTTTGTATTCAACTTGATTGCTATTATAGAATAGGATTTATGGCCAAAACCGTAAGTATTAGAAATTCAGCGAACTTTCTGTTTTGAGTTATGATTAGTAAAAACTCATTTCCTGTGGATTGGTAAATGGTTTGATTAAAAGGCCTAATGTTCTGGAAACTAGACTTAATTATCTTTCCAGGGGTGAAAGCCCCATCTTTTTATCTTTTATAGGTTAATAGATATGGTTTTGTAAAGTTGACTAAAATTCAGCAACATAGTTTACGCCTTTTCTTGACAAACAAAAGTGCGGCCACATAGTAATAAGATAAGAATCGCTAAGCGAGACTTAGTAGACACTTAATGTAGTATAAGTTCAAGTGGTATACCAATTTGGGGATAAAAATACTTCGGTTAAGTTATAATGCAATGCCATGCATATCTCGGAAACATATCTCGTGATCATTTGATTTACTTTTACGTATCGATCTTCTTTATCATTCTAAGCCGCGTCACATCTTTTAGGTTGTGCTTAGATGCTTCTCGCTCGTCCGATGATTCATCTACTTCTGGTCTTCATCACTCTTCGGTGAGTTCATAGCCCCACCTTTTCTACTTTAATGGTTTTCATAACTATTTTCGGGGTGAGAATACATGCTCGTTTTACTAGTAAACTTATTGATTTCTACTACATGAGCGCTACATGAATGTTTTTACTAAAGCTTTTACTTGCCTACCACATGATTTCTAATACATGTTTGATACATGGTTGTTTACTACTGATTTTATTAAAGCTTGATTTGCTTACTACATGATTTGAGATCATTTACAAAACTGAGAGTATTGAACATATTACTTGTTTTAAATTGGACACAAGTGCTTGAAGGGTATGCTTGACCACGATATGAGTTATCTGCATGAGTATCTATTGCAAAAAGGACCGAATTTCATTGCACTGTTATGTTATATTACCTATGATGGTTAAGCACTAGTACATTAAGTAAATCTATTGGGCCGTGACTGCTCTGTCTGGGGTTGTGACATCCATGGCGCGATCACCCCTAACAGACATTTTGTATTGAGAATTTCTTAAGGTATATTACAATATTACCTTGTTGAGGGGCTAATTATATGCATATTTTATATGCTTGGTTAACATTTTAGTGGCATGAGCTTAATGCGATAATATATTAATTCATTCACTTGACATTGCATTCGTTGCACTGTCGCTAGCTGATCTTAAACCTTGTGGTCCATTACTAAACATTACTTGATTTATTGAATCCCTACTTGATTTATCGAAATCACTTTGAAATGTTGTAGCGCTGCTTTTCTTACTGGAATATTTACTTGAATTATTTTAATATTGTTTTTACTTAAACCTATGAATTCACCAATATTATTATTGACATTTTTACATGTATTTTCTCAGGTTATTATATTGCTAGCTGGGCATTGGGAGCACTCAAGTCGCGTGGATATCAAAACTTTAAAGACTTGGTTTTTCTTCACATTCGACGACCATTTATTATTAAAATATACAAAGGTGTCATGTTTAAACTTTTGTAACTTTTGTTACAAAGGAATTATTGGGACCTGAATTTACTCTGAAAATTTTAATCGAATGTGATATTTTATTAAACGTCTCTTTTGAGGTCGTTTTCTGTAACTTGTACTTTATACTATGAAGTAGCACCCCAATGTGGTATTCCGCTGCGTTGTGATTTTATGAGGGTGTTACAGATTGGTATCAGAGCACTCGTTATAGCGAACTAGGTCGTTTTCAAAACGCTAGACTATAACCATTTTTCAAAAAAATTTAAGAGTCATTCATCATTGTCCGAAATCCGCCTGTGCTTGCTCCCATGTAACTTATATGTTATCTTTTGCATCTTTATAGCTCTTACATTAATAATTAAGTATATAATACTTGGTTATGATTTTACTCACCTACGTCTATCTTATGACGTTATATTATCTTCTTTATATTGGTCGGTTATATATACGCTGACCAATCCGATTATCGTGTACTTCCTATTTTCTTATTTTCTCCCTTGAATGTTAATGTGAGTACCATATCAGGATACCCGTACATATGTAAGCTATTTTATTTTCAAATTCTTACTTTTATTTTCGGGATTACCGCCATCTATATATATAAGAGTAATTCATTTAAGTGTCGACTATTTTCGGTGGCTTTCACCTAGTTTTGGAAATTTTTAGGTAAAGTTGGTTTGATGTTGAATAATTTTTAACTTGAGGCCTTTGATCATAGTACTTAGTTGGGTAGGTCAACATACAAGGTGTATGTGGGGCTTTGGATAGAGCCGTAACCATTCAAGATGAATGAGTTACGACTAAAACGGCTAAACTAATCATAAACTATGCCCAGATTTTCAAAATGAATTTGAGACCAATATTTTCATATTAAGTCCCCCATTTTCCAATTATAACCTGTAGGATTTAGATAAACTTAAACATGCGCTTTCGTTTTGGGTCAAACGGATTTATAAAATGGGAATTATGCTAAAAATGGTGGAGCGAGAAAACGTTTTAAATAATCAAAGTTGGCACATGATGGTAAAATGATAACTTCAATTAGGATCTTAACACTTTGAGTATATATCTTGTAATCTCAGTAAACTACTGTCTAACATCTTGTTTAAGGCGAAAACTGTTTGTTTATACCTATTAAGGATTTTGAAATATAGGTCCATTAAGTCAGATTGCAGAGGGCAGAAATGTTTATGTAATGATAATTACCTACATATGTAGTACTATGGTAAGTCCTAATAAGTTCTTTTTCTTTGATATTTTATGAGCGATGCAGTGATCTCCGAAACATTAACGTGACTTTATTTTATTTCCTTTTTTATAATATTGACATTCAGTGTACTTTGTCAATTCCACTAATTATTTTATTGTTCGACTCCGAGTCCGAACACTCTTCTTATGCTATTGAATCACGTATGTTGTGTTTGTAATCCATTGTTTTGAAGTCTTCCATTCGATGGGAGTACTACTTTACCTTGTCAACTCGGATCGTGCCACCTTTTGGCACTTGACTTTGGAACGCGATTGACTAACGTCTTATTACTCTTCTCGTTACTTGTTATGATTTTGAAGAATCATGCTGTCAAGAAGACACCCCTTTTTACTTAATGTAGCTTTTGGTCTTGTTTTGATATTGTGTATTGTGTTGGCCATACTTAAGTAGGATGATTTATAATCGTCTTATTGAAATGAATTGGGACGCTTCTTCATTTGAATAAGGAAATTGTAAACCGCCGAACCATAAGTTTATAATTCCTTACTTACAAGGATTGGGACGCCTCTTTTTGTAAGTGACAAATTATAAATGAGTGGGCTTATGTGTATCCGACATAGCGTGCGTATGAATCATTCTTTGGGCTATGAACTCCTTTCGACTCATAATTTGTTATATGGATTTTTTTTGAATTTGTATCGACCGCGGCGAACTGGATAAGCTAATAGTAATGAACCCTTAATCGCTTCCAAGAATTGACGACTTGTTAAATTCCTCGTTTCGAATGGCTTCTTCTTCGAGTCATGTATTTTATCTTTCCTTTTAAGGATTCTCGCGACATTCAATCCGTTCGCTTATACACGTTGCATATATTTGATGTTTTGACTATTTCTCATTTAGTATCCGTTGGAAATCTCGACGATGACTTGTCTATATCCTCATCTCTTCGCAATTTAACCGAAGACGATTCAGATGAATTGAGCGCTAGGACGTCGCTCCCTAAAGGCGTGGATACTTTAACAACCCGAATTTAAGATCAATGTTTAGACCGATCCTTATTTGTATTTTCTTATTTTTGTAGAAATTATTTTTATTCTTTTTGCTCGACTTGATAAAAATCATAAATTTTAATTATTTGCGTGCCGTGATTTAGATATTTATCCGCTTTAGTGTTTGAGAAATCGAAAACTCTATATTTTAGCTTCGAAAGCTTATTTATTTTTTATTTTAATACTTTTTGACTTTTATCCGCGTTTGGCCGAAACCGCGTCAAAATAGTATTTTTACAATTTTTAATATTTCAATTAAATGTTTTAAAACAAATATTGTGGTGTAAAAAAAATATAATTTATAAAGACAACATGTAAACCAAACACCCCTTTTCTTTTAATTAGCTCCTACAAAACTAAAATCCAAACACCCCCTTATATTTATTTACCTCTTTCACCAAAAACCAAACACACACACATTTGATAAAAATATCTCCCTCCTCCTCCACCTCCCATGGCTGCCAATTTCACCATATCCACCACCATCATTTTATAAAATGATTGAACATATTTTTAGCATCATAACATCATCTTAGAACCACTTGCAAAGTTTGGTTAATTTTCATGAAGATTTAAATGTGTTTTTGGGGACTTTTCTTAAAGTTTTTGATTGGGGTTTTATATTATCAAGTGGGAAACATTATTTTAGGTTTATAGAAGAAAAGTATTGAAATATTTTGGGTGCTTCTTGGTCTGAAAATCAGCCACCAAGTCATGTGGTTGTTTGTGTTGATTCACTAATTTTAATCATAATCTTGTAAGTTTAATCTTTAATTCTTGAGTTCTTTTGATTTTTGGCCAGGCATTTTAGCCATGGATCCTGGAAATAATTATATTTTTGATGTATGAGATATGTGGAAGAGATTTATATCGCATTGCATGTGATTGGATAGTTTTATAATTGATGTTCGGATGGTTTTTGAGGTAGATTATAGGGACTGCTATCAAATCAGTAGCAAAACGTGGCTATTCCTAATTATTTTTGACCTGGAGGCTATGAATAATTACATGGTTGGATAGATATAGTTATAAGGTTCATGTGGCTAATTGGATGGTTTATCAACTCCTCCGGATGAGGAAGTTATGGCCATTTTACGATTGCTAGTCAAAACTGGAACATCATTTGGAAAACGAGTTAAAATCCAGGTTAATACTCTAAAATGTAGAATATGAAAGCTAATGTTAGTAGTATACATCTTAATCTAAATTCTCCAAGTGGATTCGGTTTAGAAAATACGTCAAAATTAGTGTTTAGTAGGAAAATTTGGGACTGCTGCAGACCAGCAGTATAAATGGGTTAATTTCAGCAAACTTTTGGTCTAAGAAGGTCTGAATTATTTTATGGGATTGTAGAAATAAGTTCAAGGTACATGTGTCAAATTGGATAGAGCCATATCTCCTCCGGATGAGTGAGATATGACCAATTTATGAAAACTAGTCAGTTCTGAAATACTATTTGTAAAAGGGATTTAACTCTACATTTTTGTACTAAAGTGTTGGGTTTTTAAAACATGGATAAACACTAGACATCATAAGATTTCATCTCTCTTTGGATTCAACTTTATTGCTATTATAGAATAGGATTTATGGCCAAAACCGTAAGCGTTATAAATTCAGCGAACTTTCTATTTTGAGTTATGATTAGTAAAAACTCATTTACCATGGATTGGTAAATGGTTTGATTAAAAGGCATAATGTTATGGAAACTAGACTTAAGTATCTTTCCAGGGGTGAAAGCTCCATCCTTGTATCTTTTATAGGGTAAGAGATATGGTCTTGTAAAGTTGACTAAAAATTCAGCAACATAGTTTTATGCCTTTTCTTGAGAAATAAAAGTGCGGCCACATAGTAATAAGATAAGAATCGCTAAGCGAGACTTAGTAGACACTTAATGTAGTATAAGTGCATGTTGTATACCAATTTGGGGATAAAAATACTTTGGTTAAGTCTTAATGCAATGCCATGCATATCTCGGAAACATATCTCATAATCATTTGATTTACCTTTACATATCGATCCTCTTTATCATTCTAAGCCGCATCACGCCTTTTAGGTTGTGCTTAGACGCGTCTCACTCGTCCGATGATTCATCTACTTTTGGTCTTCATCACTCCTCGGTGAGTTCATATCCCCACCTTTTCTACTTTAATGGTCTTCATAACTATTTTTGAGGTGAAAATACATGCTCGTTTTCTACTGATTTTATTAAAGCTTGATTTGCTTACTACATGATTGAGATCATTGATTATCTATTTATAAAACCGTGAGTTTTGAAGACATTATTTATTTTAAATGGGACACAAGTGCTTGATGGGTATGCCTGACCCGATTATGAAATTACTTGCATGAGTCGCTATTGCCAATGTCCCTAATTTCATGAACCGTTATTTGCCTTGTAGGGGTAACGCTAGTACATTTAATAGATCTATTGGGTTTGACAACCCCGTTCGAGGTTTGAATTGAATTCTTTCGAGCACCTTTTTATCGGATGATTTGTATTAAGAATCTTAGGTATGAGGCAATAATACCTAGTACTAGGGCAACTGTATTTGCATTTGATATGCGTTATTGTCAAGGTTTCGGTGTCATGAGCTCAATGCGGTAATGTTGAATTACACTTTGAAATACTGTCGCTGGCTGATCTTAAATCTTGTGGTCCACTATTGAATATTACTTGATTTATCGAATCACTACTTGGATTTCGGAAATAATACTTTGAAATGTTGTAGCGTTGATTTTCTTACTGAAATATTTACTTGAATTATTTCAATACTGCTTTTACTTAAACCTATGAATTCACCAACATTATTGTTGACGTTTTTGCATGTATTTTCTCAGGTTATTATATTGCTAGCTGAGCATTGGGAGCATTCGAGTCGCACAGATCTCAAAACTTTAAAGACTTGATTTTTCTTCACATTCGACAACCATTTATTGTTAAAATATTCAAAGGAGTCATGTTTAAATTCTTGTAACTTTTGTTAAAAAGAAATTATTGGGACCTGCATTTACTCTGATTTATTTAAATCGAATGTGACTTTTTATTAAACGTCTCTTTTGAGGTCGTTTTCTGTAACTTTTGAGTATGAACTATAAAGTAGCACCCCAAGTGGTATTTCGCTGCGTTGTTGTGATTTTGGGGGTGTTACAGATTGGTATCAGAGCACTGGCTATAGAGAACTAGGTCATTTTCAAAACCTAAACTATAACCGTTTTTCAAAAAAATTTAAGAGACATTCACTATTGTCCGATATACATGCGCGCTTGCTCCCAGGTAACTTATATGCTCTCTTTTGCGTACCTATTGCTATTACATTAATAATTAGTATATAATACTTAGTTATGATTTCACCCTCCTACGTCTATCTTATGACGTCATATTATTTTCTTTATATCGGTCGATTATATATACGCTGACCATTCCGATTATCGCGTACTTCCGGTTTTTTTATTTTCTCCCTCGAACATCAATACTAGTATTATATAACGTTACTCGTACATATATGAGCTACTATCCTCACAAATTCTTACGCTTATCATCGGGATCACCGCCATCTATATATATTATAGTAATTCCTATAAGTGTTGACTATTTATGGTTACTTTCGGCTATTTTTGGAACTTTCCAGTAAAGTTGGCATTTTAATGGGAAAAGTTTGGCGTAAATCCTACTGTATCTTTGCATTAATGAATAGGCTAATATGTTAGGTCCTAGTGGCGAGTTAGATGGAACGCCAACTCTTCCGGTGTTATGGCTAACGTATGATTAGAATTTGGATCATGGGTACGCCTACCTGCATGTTTGTATAATTTAGCGATGCTTTTCAATCGAGCTTGGGGGGGGGGGGGGGGGGGGGGGGGGGGGGGGGGGGGGGGGGGGGGGGGGGGGGGGGGGGGGGGGGGGGGGGGGGGGGGGGGGGGGGGAATTGAGGCGTGGCCTAATTTTATCCTAAAGGGGAAATCGTCTACGTAAAAATAATTACTTTGCCAATGTTGTAAGTACTATGGTATGTCTTAATGAGTTTGTTTACTTTCCAATGTATTGTGAGCGATGCGGTGATCTCCATAGCATTTACGCTACTTTATTCCTGTTTGACGATATTGACATTCAGTGTACTTTGTCAATTCCATTAGTTATCTTGTCGTCAAATCCGAGTTTGAATACTCTTCTGATGCTTTTTTTGAATCGCGTATGTTTTTTCAGTAATCCATCAGTTCTGAAATCTTTCATTGCAAGGAGTACTAATCTATCTGGTTATCTTGGATCGTGCCGTACTTTGGCACATACTTTGGATGCGATTGACTATAAGTCTCATTTAATCTCTCGTTACTTCTTATGATTTTGAAAAATCACGCTGTCAAAGAGACATCCCTTACTTAATGTAGCATTTGATCTTGTTGTGATATTTTGTTTTGTGTCGGCCATACTTAAGTAGGATGATTTATAATCAACAATTAAATGTAATTCGGACGCATCTTCATTGCATAGAAATATAAACCGCCGAACCATAAGATCATAATTCATCATGTTTAGTTTATCTTTACAGGATTTGTACACTCTTATGTAATGACGAATTTTGAGAATGAGTTGGGATTATGTGCATCCGACATAAGCGTGTGTTCGTCAGTAACAATCGTTCTTTGGGGCTATGAACTCCTTTTGACTCATAAAAATATGTTATATGGATTTTTTGAAGGGTGTAAAAATTCCCCCAAAACCCCGCCGCGAACTTGATAAGCTAATCATAATGAACCATTAACCGTTTCCAAGAATTGATGACTTGTTAAATTCTTCGTTTCCTAGGGCTTTCCTTCAAGTCATGTATTTTATCATTCCTTTTTAAGAATTCTCATGACATTCAATTCGTCCTCTCATGCACTTTGCATATATTTCATGCTTTGACTTTTGATCATTCAATTTTCATTGGAAACCTCGACGAAAGGAGGGACCCGAGAATTTCCTCATTTCTTCATAAGTAAACCGTAGACGAATAAGGCGAATTGAGCACCGGGACGGCGCACCGTAAGGAGGAGAAGAGTAAAACCCCCATATTTAAGGACACTACTATTTTCTTAGTCTCATAATTAATTTTATAAAACTTGAAGAGATTACTTTTACCTTTTAGAACGATTTTATATAAAATCGTCGATTTTAAAACTTCACGAATCGTCTAATTTACGTTTTATCTGTTTTATCGATCGAGAATTCAACGAGATGTCATATTAGCCATTGAGACTTATTTTATTTATTTTACGATATTTCTTCTTTTCTCCGCGTTTTGGCCAAACCGCGTCAAATAATTGATGTTTCCAATTTTTAATATTTTTAACTACGTGTTTTAAAAACAAATAATGAAGGAATAAATTTTTAGAAAAAAAAAGAAAATTTAATTAATAAACATAACATATAACCAAACACACTCTTTAATTGTTTTTAGGCTCCATCAAAACTAGAAACCAAACACCCCCTTATTATATTTTACTCCTACTAAATCCTAAACCAAACACACCTTTATATGTATTTCCTCCAACAAAACCAAAAACCAAACACTCCTTATTTAATTTTTATGTATATGAAAATCTAATAATGGGTAATCTTATATATATATATATATATAAAAATAATATAAATATATATATAATAATATTAATAAAGATCTATATATATATTAGTACATAAATTCCTTATTTCACTCATTCTATAACACAACACAACCTATCTGCAAAAAGAAAACCAACGACTCTCTCCCCCTCTTCCTCATTTTTGTCGTCCCACCCACTAAAGCCCCCATCTCATCACCAAAAATTCAGCTTAAATCATTTCTATCTACTCAAAAAATCATTCCTACATATAACCTCATCAATCCTTTCCCACTAAAATCCACCATGCAATCAAGATTAGAGGATTTCTTGATTTTTTAATAGATTTTTGATTCTTGGGTTAATGATTAACTTAAGTGAAAAAGATTATCAAAGGATTAATTATAGGGTTTTTAAGAAAGTTTGGTGAAGTGACACAGTTGATTTTTGGTCTTTGTTCGGTCATCCTAACCCCACGTAGCAAACACACCCTCCATTAGGGTTTGTGTATGATTTTTATCTCCATTTACATTACATTGTAAAACCCTTTTTATTTCCTTCTTGATTATGTTTACATATATTAAGCATGCAGTCTTCTTATTGTACTTGATCTTGGTTTGATCAAGTACTTAGTTTTTAATGATTAGGAAATATGTTTTATAAGATAAGTTATGGCATAGCTATGTTTAATTAGCGATTTGGATAGTTTTTGAATGAATTTGGAATATTTTTAAGACGATTTGGAGGTCAGATAGCAAAACGTGCTTTTTCTAATAAGTTTTTTTGGCCTGGAGCCTATGATTAAAGTAAAAGGTTGAATAGATTATAGTTTCTAAGGTACATGTGGCTAATTGGATGGTTTTATTAACTCCTTCGGATCGGGAAGTTATGACCAACTTACTAAAACTAGTCAAAATAAGAGTCTCTGACTTCTTTGGGTAAAAAGTTTAAAAATTTGTACTATAACACATAAATATACAAAACTGTAGGTGATTGTAGTCACCAACCAAACCGTGCCAGTCTCTCAGGCTGAAAACCCCCTTCCTGTTAAATTAGATTTTTATCACTGAAATATTTTGAATAGAATAGAATTAAACATAGTTTAGATAACCAAGATGTTAATTAAATTGATAGATTTAACCTCGCTTCAAGTGTTCGACACCCTACGTACCATGACACTACTACCGATCGGTACCCTGCTCGTTAAAGTGTTTTGTTTTTATTATCGGTGTCAGAATATAAATTTAAAACTTGAATCATATAATAAACACCACACAACGACACCTCAAGGTATTTGCGCCCGCTGCCGTATGGAGTGAAAAAAATCTTGATTTTAGTTGATATTTTGGTTTTTAACATTAGATTAGATCTAACCCTTGGATTAGGTCTGTAATTTAGATTAGTGTATATTCTTGTATATTTTGTAAATCTTGTATATTTGTGTTTAATTGTTTGCATATTTAATTGTTTTTCTTAGTACACTATTCTGGTCGATAGCTAAATACGGCGTATCCACTTCCATCAAATACGGCGTATCCAACTTTCTATCCAAAACAACATATTCATTCAATTGATTAATACGGCGTATCCACTTCCTTTGGATACGGCGTATCGATCATCTAGAACATAAGTAGATTCTAAGTTTTCTATAATTGATTTTCGTGCCAAATTTTTTACCTTTCTTCAAAGCAAATCCTACTGATTATTTATTCCTAGTTTCAGGTAGTGCATGACAAGGAGTTCTACAAACGAACTATTTACACCTTACAAAGAACCTGAATGAGAATTTTGATCATCAAGGAGCCACTTCAAGACTCTAAGTCTTGACGAATTGAGAAGCCTGATTTTCTTTTTTATTTTTGACACTTCCCATGAGAGGGGGCAAACTTAAGTGGAAATAATAGGCTCAGAAGTCGGGGTGGGATTGCCACCCGTAGAATTATTAGAAAAACCAAGCACTTCTTGAGCATACTCCTCACAAGCAACGTCAATGACGTCAATTCGGTTTACCGACATATCATCATATGTAGAGGAGTATCTCGTAGTTTGATTGAGATTAAAAGTTACGGCTTCGTCATTAACCCGAAGGGTTATTTCTTCTCCGTAAACATCAATTAAGGCACGACCGGTCCTCAAGAAGGATCTCCCGAGAATGAGGGGAACCCGAGGATCGGCATCAAAATCAACAACAACAAAGTCGGTAGGAAAGTGAAACTTCCCCACTTTGACGAAGACGTCTTCGGCGACTCCCTTAGGACGAGTAATGGATCGATCCGCTAGCTCGAGAGTCATCCGAGTGGGGGTAAGTTCGGGTAGGGAAAGCTTCTTCCATATGGAAAGAGGCATAAGATTTATGCTAGCGCCAAGATCGGCCAAGGCGTGACATACATCCATTCCCGGGAAATCACATGGTATAAGAAACTTGCCGGGATCTCCAAGCTTTTCGGGAAGCTTTTTAAGGAGCATCGCCGAACAATTCTCATTCAATGGTATCTTAGCTAATTCAAACAACTTGTCCTTATTTGTAAGCAAACTTTTAATCGTAGAGGCAAATTTTGGCATCAAAAGAAGAGCATCCGCGAAGCTAATGTCGAAGTGCAAATCTTGAAAGATTTGAAAGAACTTCTCCATTTGATTCGTAGCTTTTTCACGGAGCTTTTGATCATTAAGTCTAGAAGGATATGGAATATTAGGCTTAGGTAAAGTCTTCGGAACATCGGGTTCCGGAATAGGAATGGGAATAACCGGAGGTTGGATGTGAGCGGTACTTCCTTGGAAATTAGTTTGCTCCTTATCCGTTGTCTCCTCGGTTTCTCGTTCCACTACCTTTTTTGGAGAAGGATTAGTAGGAATCGAGGGTCCCTCATAAGCAACACCACTTCGAGTAGTGATTGCTTTCATCTCACCCTTCGGGTTAGGAATAGCATTACTCGGAAGAGTACCCGAAGTTGAGGCTTGGTTTTGGAAGAAACTACCTAAAATACTCCTCATATCATTATTTAAATTCCTCCTAAGACTTTCATCTTGCTTATTAAAATCACCCCTCAAAATATTAATTTGAATTTGCTTATTTCTCATCATTGACTCATTAGATTTCATGTAACTTGAAAACTCATTTTAAATCCCTTGTTGAACTTGATTATTAGGATCTTGAAAAGGTTGGTTTTGAAATCCTTGATTTTGAAAATTTGGAGCATGATTAATTGGAGCTTGAAATCCTTGATTACCATGAAAATTATTTCCCCGATTAAAATTGTTCCCTTGATTTTGATTAAACCTATGATGATGATTTCGCATCGGAGCAAAACCGGGTGGTGCAATTTGGTTGCTAGCACGGTTTGGAGGGGCAACTTGATTGTAAGTACCCGTTGCTGCACAAACACTCGATTGATTGCTATCGGTAGCATTACAATTATAGTAAGCATGGGCATCACCATAAATAACACAAGATTTTGACAGTAGAATTGGCAGATAGGACTGTGAAATATCCAAAAGGAATAGCTGAAAATGTACTAGTAGTAGTTAGTATTCATTTTGATGCTGATACAGATATGTTTGGAGTAAATGATCTTGAAGGTAATGAGGTAATTGTTGAAACTGAAGTTGATCATGAGGTGGTTGTTAAAACTGAAGTTGCTTCTAAAGATGTGAACTTAAGTGTTGATGAAGTTACTTTAGCTCAAGCACTTGCAGCTTTGAAAAGTGCAAAACCCAAGGCTGACAAGGTTATGTTACAAGAACGAGAGCAGGGTACAATTACAACAACAACTACTGCTACAACAGTTACAGCTGCTAACACAAGACCCAAGGCTAAAGGGCTTGTTATTCATGAAGAGGAGCAAGCAACTACACTAACAGTTTCTTCTCAACAACCATTACAGGACAAGGCACAGGACAAAGGTAAAGGGATTATGGTAGAAGAAACAGTGAAAATGAAGAAGAAAGATCAAATCAGTCTTGATGAAGAGCTTGCTTTCAAGCTATAAGCTGAAGAAGAAGAAGAAGAAGAAGAAGAAAGGCTTGACAAAGAAAAAGCTTAACAAATTGAAGAAGCCAACATTGTTTCATGGGATAATATGCAAGCAATGATAGATGCTTATTATCAAATGGCTCAACAAATGCAAGCAGAAGAACAAGAGAAGTTGAGTATTAAAGAGAATTCCAAGTTGTTTGTACAACTCTTAAAAGCAAGAAAGAAGCACTTTACAGCAACTAAGAGTTGTACATCATGTTGAAAATCATGTTCAAACATCATGTTTAACAAATGCAAGTAGAAGAACAAGAGAAGTTGAGTATTGAAGAGAGTTCCAAGTTGTTTGTACAACTCTTAGAAGCAAGAAAGAAGCACTTTACAGCAACTAAGAGATGTTCAAACATGGTCTTCAAATTAAGAAGCATAAACCACCAACTAAAGCTCAAAAGAGAAATATAATGTCTACTTATCTGAAAAACATGGCTGGATACAAGCATAATCAATTGAAGAACAAAAGCTTTGATGATATTCAGAAGTTATTTGACAAAGCTATGAAAAGGGTAAACACGTTTGTCGATATGGATACAGAATTAGTGGAAGGTAGTGAAGTAAGCGCTGAAGCAAAGATAGCATAAGAGAGCAGTTCTAAAAGAGCAAGAGAAGAGCTGGAACAAGAAAGCTCTAAAAAGCAAAAGTTGGAAGGAGACAAAGAGTCTAAAGAGCTTAAGCAATGTTTGGAAATAGTTCCAGATGATGGAGATGATGTAACTATTGATGCTACACCTTTATCTACTAAATCTCCAACCATTGTTGACTACAAGATCTACAAAGAAGGGAAGAAAAGTTATTTCTAAATTATCAGAGCAAATGGTAATTCTTAGATGTATTTAACTTTTGAAAAGATGCTTAAAAACTTTAACAGAGAAGACTTGGAAGTTCTTTAGAGCATAGTTAAAGCTAGATTTAAAAAGACAGAGCCAGTGAATTACATAGATAATTATTACTTACATATTTGAATACCATATTTGAAACAGTCAGTCATAATATTGTATGGAAGAATCAACAAGGATTAGTTAAGGTGATGAACTGGAAGCTTTATAATTCTTATGGAGTTCATTGTGTAACAATGCAGTCCATACTTTATTATCTGTTGGTTGAGAAGATGTATCCACTTACAAATCACACACTACATCAGATGTTCAATGATATGAAGCTTCAAGTTGATTATGAGTGTGAAATGGCATTTGAGCTTCTTAGATTAGTCAAGAAATAGCTTAAGGAAGGCTATGTACCTGAATGAAGTGTTTGGAAACATCCTCTTGGTGATTAATGAAGCCTTCTTGAAGTTACCGCTGCTAAGCTAAATTTAGCGATGTTCATTAACTCTAATGAAAAATATGCTAAGTAGTTAGTACTTCTAGTTCATAGTTACTACTGCTAGTGTAACTTAGTACTGCTAGTGTATATTACGACTACTAGTTACTACTGCTAGTATATGTTAGTTTTTAAGCATCTTTCCAAAAGTTAAATACATCTAAGAATTACCATCTGCTCTAATAATTTGGAAATAACTTTTCCTCCGTTTGTAGATCTTGTAGTCAACAATGGTTGAAGATTTAGTAGATAAAGGTGTAGCATCAATAGTTACATCATCTCCATCATCTAGAACTATTTCCTAACATTGCTTACGCTCTTCAAACTCTTTGTCTTTTTCCAATTTTTGCTTTTTAGAGCTTTCTTGTTCTAGCTCTTCTCCTGCTCTTTTAGAACTGCTCTCTTATGATATCTCTGCTTCAGCGCTTACTTCACTACCTTCCACCAATTATGTATCCATATCTACAAACATGTTTACCCTTTTCATAGCTTTGTCAATTAACTTATGAATATCATCAAAGCTTTTGTTCTTCAATTGATTGTGCTTGTATCCAGCCATGTTTTTCAGATAAGTAGACATTATATTTCTCTTTTGAGCTTTAGTTGGTGGTTTATGCTTCTTAATTTAAAGACCATGTTTGAACATCTCTTAGTTGCTATAAAGTGCTTCTTTCTTGCTTCTAAGAGTTGTACAAACAACTTGGACTTCTCTTCAATGCTCAACTTCTCTTGTTCTTCTGCTTGCATTTGTTACAACAGCTTAATTTGAAGACCATGTTTGAACATCATGTTGAAGATATTGTATGGAAGAATCAACAAGGATTAGTTAAAGTGCTAAACTAGAAGCTTTATAATTCTTGTGGAGTTCATTGTGTAACAATGCAGTCCATACTTTATTATCTATTTGTTGAGAATATGTATCTACTTACAAATCACACACTACATCAGATGTTTAATGATGTGAAGTTTTAAGTTGATTATGAGTGAGAAATGTCATTTAAGCTTCTTAGATTAGTCAAGAAACAGCTTAAGGAAGGCTATGCACCTGAATGAAGTGTTTGGAAGCATCCTCCTGGTGATTAATGAAGCTTTCAATGAAGAAACTTGAGATTTTAAAGGAGAATATCAAGTTTAAAGTGAGATTGTGGGATTTAAAAAGCCTTCTTGAAGTGACGGCTGCTAAGGGTTGTGTTACCGTTTCTAAGCTTAAAGTTAGTGATGTTCCTAACCTAATGAAAAATATGCTAATATTAGTACTTTCTAAGTTATCATTAGTTACTACTGCTAGTGTACTTATTAACTGCTATGAATATTAGTCCTACTAGCTACTTACTGCAGTAAATGAGTTAGTACATGCAAGAGTAAAAGTTAGTACTACTGTGAAGATTAAAGAACATATTCTAAGTAATTACTACTGCTTGTTACAGCGATAATGTTGAAGTTGTATAAAGTCTACAACTGCTAGATTTAAGAGTCAATGCTACAGGTATATTAAGTTACAACTGCGAAAATTAAGATTGCTTTAAGATCAAGATACTTAAAAGATAAGGATTTTTATTTATAGAATAGATCTTTGAGAATAATCTAAGTTTTAGTAATATATTGTAAATGGACTAGGACTCTTTGGTGTATAAAAGGAGGTCCTAAGGCATAGAGTTTTATGTATCTTAGTCTTATAATTCATAGCTTCAAGGTTTTGTAACCCTAATACTAGGAGAGTATTCGTATTATTTGTAATAATAATATTGGAGCTTTTATTGTTGAAATTATATTGTTTTGTGTTACTGAAGAATTCTTCTTATATTAAACAAGCTTAAGGAATTCGATCATTAGAAGTTAACTGGGATCAACACTAATGACATCAAATAACGTCTATTTTATAGCATCATTTATCCCATGTTATTAACCCATTTTGTATAGTTATTGCAAAGAATTGTTGCTTAATCATTTATATTTGAGGATTGCAGTAATTATGGAGTAATTGGTGAAAGTTAGCAAAAGGCACGCATTCTGGAGCTTAAATGCAGATATTATTGAGAAGATTACTATCTGAAACCAAATAACTCATATCCACTCAGGGAAAAATATGGCAAATCCGTGCCCTGACACGTCACCCAAAGACCACAGAGGAATAAAGATCAATACGCCGTATCCAGAGAGAATCAATACGCCGTATTCAAGATATATAATCAATATAATATTTTAGAAGATATCAAGTATGGTCCCTACTCCAAGAAATCCCTAATACGCCGTATCGAACACTTGGATACGCCATATCTAACCGACTTCTAGACCTTATAAATAGAAAACTCAAAAACAAGTTAAGGGTGCTAAATCATATTCTTGATACCTAAACAACAAAAAACGATTTTCAGAAGAGAAAAAGAGCAGAAGAGGTCGAGCAAAGTTATCAATCCCATAGGAGACAACGTGTAATTCCATATACTTTAGTAATCATTCAGTTTTTTGTATCATTCGTTAACTCGGTTAGTTTACCTTGGCTAAATAAATGCTCTTGTATTTATTATGACGTTTGAAGGCTAATACCTTTAGGTATTAGCCATTATTATGAAGATCAGAATGTTTGGTATTTGTTTATCTTGATTTCTTGATTTATTGTTGAGTGCTTGTTTATGTTTATCAATTTATACTTGTTTATGCGCTTTTGTATGAGACCTTCTAAGTCTGTGTCTAGGATACGCTTCGGGCTTAACTAGTTAATTGGACATTTTTAATGGTTTATTGATCGGTATTACTACAGGTTTGACCTAAGAAAATTCAACAAGTAGCACCCCCCCCCACGTTCTGATTCATAGATAGTGGACAGTGACTACATTATAAATTGCTATTAAGTGGTAAGTGGGTACAGTCTCTATGAGATAAGGTTTAACAAGATCACTATTGCCTTAATCCCTAAGATAGATTATAGTCAGCAAATATGGATGCATTATGTGGATGCTTTAATTGTGACATAATTATTGTGTCTATGTCTTAGGATGATGTAACGCGTATGTCTTAAGAATGATATGTCGCCTCGAGAGAAGAAATCATTGCCCTTAATAAACAAACCACTTCTAAACGATTAAATAAGGTTAATACAGTTTTCCTTTATAACTGTTCGACCGGCATCTTTTATCCTGTTTAATTGCTCGCGTGGGTTAAAGTGCCTTGAATTAATTATAGACAATAATCAAACTGTGCTAGTCTTTCAGGCTGAAAACCCCCTTTTCCTGTTAAAATTAGGATTTAGACTGATATAGGTTTAACATAGGTTTAGAATAGAATATAATTAACATAGATTAGATAACTAAGATATTAATAAAATTGATAGATTTAACCTCGCTTCAAGTGTTTGACACCCTACTTACCACGAAACTACTATCGATCGGGTACATTGCCCGTTAAAGTGTTGTTTTTGGTTTAGTCCGCAAAATATAAATTTAAAACTTGAATCATCTTAAATATACCATACAACTATAGCACATCAAGTTTTTGGCGCCGTTGCCTAGGAGTGAAAATTAATCTTGATTTTTATTTGATATTTTGGTTTATAACATTAGATTAGATCTAACCCTTAGGATTAATGTAATTTAGATTATTGTATATTGATAAGTGCTTAATTACACATATCTTTTACCTCTAAAAACGAGCTTAAATGACCAAAAACAGACAAAAACTGCCAAATATATGTTTGTTTTGCATTTGTATTGTGCAGGAAGTGGATATCAATAAAAAGACAGAAAACCAAGCCAAAATGACAAAACTGAGCATGGAATGGAAAAAAGACGTGTAAAAAAATCAAGGCCCAAGTACCAAAAAAGCAAATCAATCAATATGAAGAATCAGCGACAAACCGAGCCGGAACTGAAGAGATACTATTGAATGCAATCTTTACCCTCTAATGGGCCGGGAAAGCCCAATAGTATAACTATGAAGACGTGAAGACCAAATGGCCCTCAATCAAATACAACTACCCATTGTGTGTGCAATTACAAAGACTGTGAAGGACTTTAAGCCCAATCCTACCCAGTTACAGCCAAATCTCGAACCAATTGAACAAACAAAACCACTCACAACCTAATTGGGCTTGAAAAAAGCCCATAACCAAACCTGTACCTTATGGGCCTAAACCCACACTCAATTGGGCCCAATACAAGCCCAAAAGCCCAACAACAAAACCCAAGCCGCAACAAAAAACTTTGTTTTATAATTAAAAATGAAAAAATAAAGAAAAGGGGCCAAAAATGCCAAGTTTTAAAAGTTGTTTTATAAAGAGAAATGAAAAAATAAAACACAAGGGCTGGTTTTGCAATTAACCAAAACCCTTTTTTTCTTTTAAATTATAAACAGCAGGGACCATTTTTGCAATTGTCCAAAACCCTTTTTATTTCTCTTTTGTTATAAAACGACAAGGACCTTAATTGCCACTTTCCAAACTTGGTTTATAACTAAAATTCGGCTTAAATGAAATGAAAAGAAAGAAAGAGTTGAGGGACTGTTCTTGCCTCTTCCCCAAAGTTTCCTTTTAAACCTGCAACCATAAAACTGTACCAACCCCGTACCCGCCAAAACCCAAACAGCCCTTTCCCACGGTTTCACACCCAAACCACTATCCCAAGTACCATCACAGCTCACCCCTACTCATTCCCACCTCCCCAATACCCCTATAACCCTTTCCAGTTCAACATACACAAAATCCCGAACCCCCTTCAATGGTGAGATGGTCTACAAGGCATATGGAGGGTTAAGATTGCTTGGGAAAGCTTTGTACTCTCACAGCAAACACATCCCATGAGCTAGCAGGCTTGGAGACCTCTATAAAAGAGAAGAGAACAAGCCAAAGAAAAAAAATCCCGTTTTTACTTTCTTAGCTTAAATTTTAATTAAGTTTGCTTTAAAAATTGTTGTACTCAGTTTCTTTTTAAGTTTTTGTTGTAATCCTTTCAGTTTTAATAAAAGTGAAGAGTTCTTGTTATTACATTTGTCGAAATTTGAAATATAATTCAAGTTATTTAATTCTGTTTAAATCCTTTAAAAATATGTTAAAAGTTATAAAACCTCACTTATAATTGATTTTCTCAGCTTTTACTCCACTAAAAAAGGGCTAAAAACCCAAATTTATAAATTAAGGGGGTGTTTGGTTTAGTCTGAAAATGGGTCATATGGGGTTTTTCATAGGTTGTAACCACTCAGCCAATTTTGGCTGAGTGTGTAGGCTTTATTAGGCCATTTAAATCACCATTTTTAGTTTAAAAATAAGTTTTTGTGCCCCTTTTGTCCTCTGTCAAAATTTGAATAAGCCAAATCAAGCTTAAGGGCTCAAGCTGCTTATGCAGCTTAAGCACACTATTTTTGTGCTTGTTATTGTTGTTTCTAGCCAATTTACCCAACCACTTGTTGCTGTCCCTTTAATTTGACAACATAAGTCAAAGTTTAGCTTTGAATGATTTTTGAAATCCCTCAATTTTAAGCCCCAATATCAGCAGCTTATATTGTTTTCTAGACTCTCATACTTTGAAAATAAGCTCATTGACCACCCCTTTTAATCTGTTTGTGCTTGGATTTAGCCAAAAAGCTTTTATAAGCTTATTTCAATAAGCCAAAATAAGCCTTAAGCTCACTGTGTGCCTTCCCCTGGTGCTGAGCACCATAGTTTAGCCCCTTTTATCTAGCTTATTTTATACTAGACTCTAGGATTTTATTGCTTTTATTTATAGCTTATTACTAGTTCTTTAAGCTCCCAAAATATTATAGCTTATCTCCCTTTCTAGGTTAGCTTAAAAGTAGCTTAAAGTAGCCCTTTTTCTTTTTTTTATAAACTGTCATTTTAAGCTTAATAATAGGACAGCTTATTTTAGGGCTTATTAGATTTCCATAGCTTATATTTAGGACTCCCCTCTCCCTATTTATCTGTCCCCCATAGTTTTAGCTTATTTTGCTAGCTTAAATCCCAATAAGAAAGAAAAATAAGCTTATAAGCTTATTTAGGTTCTGCAGTCCAAAAAGCTCACATTTCTGGCTTATTAAGTTCACTTCAGCTTATGCACCTTTTATGAAAAATGTTCTCCTAAGTCCCCTTAACAACTTTGCTTTTATAGCTTTTTGAAAATAAGCACTTTGGACTAAGCTTGCATATCGGGGTCCACTATCTGGGGACCATTGTGTAATTTTTTCTTTACATGTTATAATTGTTAGTCCCCTCTGTCTTTTTGTTGTTGCTTCGTTAGTCCTTGTCCCTTTTCACTGTTAGTCCCTATAGTTAACTTTAGTTAGTTTTATTTAATTTAATTAATTAAATTAGGTTTAGATTTAATTAGTTTAATTACTTTTAATTTATTCAGTAAAATTTGGGCATTTTTATATTTTTAGAATTGTTAACTTTTTCTTTATTTAATTTTATTTTTTCAGAATTTTTATAACTTTTATTTTTTGTCTTTTTCTATTTTCTTAGTTTTAATTAGTTTTTAATCTTTAAAAATTCATAAAAAATATAAAAATTAAATTTTAAAAAATATTTTTATTTTTACAAAATTTTCTTCTTGTCTTTGTTTGTGTCTAGGAAAAATATAAATTTTAGTGTTCAGGCTTAATTTTTAATTAAATTTCAGTCTTAGTCCCGTTTTTACGGTTGTGCGTTTTACCGTTTCTTTTCGTCTTTACATTCAACGACACTCCGTTTTATGTGCTAGTTTCTTTATTTTTTCTAATTAAATTAATTTAGAAATTTAATTTTAATTTTTAATTTAATTTAGCATTTATTTTCTTAATTTTTAGTATTTAGGTTCCGTTACCTCGATTCTGTCCCCGTATTTAATTTAGATTTAATTTTTAGGATTCCCAATAACTATTATTATGCTTACAGTAGTTTAAGATTTCGTATCCATATTAACTAATTTTGTTTCCCGTAGTTTTTAGATCCCATTTCCTGTGCTTTGCCATTTTCCCGCAGAATAACAATTAAGTTTTATTTAATTTAATTTCTGGTGTAATTACTATCAGTTGTTTCCATCATGTTATTTACTCCATCATTCAATTTCTCTATCAAAACCTGGATTACTTTCATTGCAGCTCGTTGGGGAACTTAAGACAGGGATTATCTCTTCCGGAATTCTTTTTATTATTGTATCTTCTTGTGTATTTTATCCTTTTGTGGAATTTGACCTTTTGCCTTGGTCAAGGGCATTCGGTCAGGATCTGTATTAGGGTTGCTATATAAGTGTGTACTATCAGACGAATCAACTATCGTGGTCAGATATTATCAATATTGGCACACAGTGTCTTGCCACAATTTCATTAAGGTAGAGTCTAGCTAGTCTATCCATCTTAAAATCTTTATGAATAGGTAGAAAATGAGCAGACTTAGTCAACCCGTCCATAATGACCCAGATTAAATCATGCCCACTACCAGTTACAGTCTACCCCCCTTAAAAGAATTTTGTCTCAAAATTTAACTAAAGAGATGTGGGTACTTGAGTTTTATTTGATCCTCACGTTCCTATGTAAATTTAGGACCTCGTTTCGAATTCCATCGAATCTTGACGATAGGAATTCTACTCCGCTTCAACTTCTTGATTTTACGCTCTAGGATCTCTACAAGCTCTTCTACAAAGTTCAACTTAGCATCAACTTAGATTTTCTCTAAAGTTACATGTAGGGTTGGGTCATCCAAGCATTTCTTAAGGTTCAACACGTGAAACGTATCGTGAACACTACTTAGCTCTTGAGGTAATCTTAATCGATAGGCTACTAGACCGATCCTTTTTGTGATCTCAAAGGGTCCAACGAACCTAGGTGCTAATTTTCCTTTCTTCCTAAAGCCCACACCCTTCCAAGGTGATACTTTAAGTAGGACATGATCACCCACACTAAATTCTAAGGGTTTCCTTTGTTTGTCGGCGTAACTCTTCTGACAATCACGTGCAGCTTTAAGCCGATCCTTGATCTGGGAGATCTTCTCAGTAGTTTCTTGCACGATCTTGGGTCTAATCAATTTTCCTCTTCTTTTACTTCTGCTCATAGGATGGTTGAGTGGTACTTCCACCCATAGAGTGCTTCGAACGGTGCACATCACACGCTAGAATGATAGTTGTTGTTGTAGGAGAATTCAACCAATGGAAGATGAACATCCCAACTTCCTCTGAAGTCGATGATGCATGCTCTGAGCATGTTATTCAAGGTCTGAATGGTACGCTCACTTTAATCATCATTCTGTGGATGGTAAGCCATACTCATATCCAAACATGTTCCTAATGCATCTTACATCAATTGCCAAAATCGTAACGTAAAGCGACTATCGTGGTCAGATATTATCAATATTGGCACACCGTGTCTTGCCACAATTTCGTTGAGGTAGAGTCTAGCTAGTCTATCCATCTTAAAATCTTTATGAATGAGTAGAAAATGAGCAGACTTAGTCAACCCGTCCATAATGAACCAGATTAAATCATGCCCACTACCGGTCCTTGGTAATTTCCATATAAAGTTCATGGATATTCTCTCCTATTTCCACTAAAGGATCTCAAGTTGCTGCAGTAAGACAGATGGATTCTGATGTTCAGCCTTAACCATTAAACAAGTCAAGCACTTGCTAACATACACGGTGATACCCTTCTTTATCCCTGGCCACCAGTACATATTTCTAAGATCATAGTACATCTTATCTGCTCCTGGGTGTACAGAGTATCTTGACTTATGTGCTTCATCCATTATTAGGGTTCTTACATCACCCTTTAAAGGAACCTATATTCGATCCATGTAATATAATGCTCCATCACTCCTATGCTTCATTTGTTCATCTAGCCCTCGCAGCATATCTGCTAGTGCATTGACAACCTAAGATGCTTCATTCTAGGCTGCTAGTATCTTACTCTTGATACTCAACTGAATGGTCATGTTCATAGCTGAAACTCTCCTAGGCTTTATTCTCTCTATCTAACGACGTTGACGCATGTTTAGCTCTTTCTGATCAAAGATATGCTGGAGACTCTTGTAGTCGGTATATATGATGTTCTTCATCTCGCACAAGTAGTGTCTCTAGATCTTGAGAGCGAATACAACTGCACCCAGTTCCTGATCATGGGTGGTGTAATTCTTTTCGTAAATCTTTAACTGTCGAGAGGCATATGCAATCACTCCCGGTATCAATTACAATGCCCACTATTACGGATCCCATGATGACAGCTCCCGCTGAAGCAATTGTTGCTGCGGAGGTAGCTAAATTACCTATCCACTATAGATGGAAAAGGCATGCTGTGGCGGACTTAAATAAACCTTAGTTGAAAAAAAAAATCTTGGTGGACCAGAAAGAAATTATTGACCTTGATATAACCCTTTTTATACCGGAGTAAATGAAGACTCCTAGAATGGCACGCACGAAGAAGCCTACTCAGAGTAGGAATCCCGCACATTATAAAAAAGGAAAATGGACCTGCAACTACCTTAGACTTTCTTTAAGGAAGATTGCAAATAAGAGCTGATCCTATAATTGTAATAGTAAGATTAGGATCCCGACTCATCTGTAAATTTAAGGCATATAAGGTAAATACATAGATCTAGGTAAACTTACGTATACTATACCTATACGGATCCTTTCTCTTATGAAAAGGAAAACTACGAGATAGCTATGCTGCAGTCAAAAAGACATATTTATGGATATGTACTAAGCCAGCTCTTTATACTAAGCCAAATTCAAAAATTGGGGTTCGATATAGGGGAGTCTTTGCTGTTTACTGTTTACTTTACATTTACCCAGCTTAAAGAACTGTGCCATAAATTCATAAGAACTGCTATTTGTAGAGCTTTTATAGCTTCGAGCCCTTTAGTTCGTTATCAAGTGTATAGCATAAAGGGTGATCGCTGGCCACAAACTTGCAAGAGTTAGCTATTTGTTCACATTCAAGCATTCGTTCCCCACGTTCAAGCTAGTTGAATCAGTACTTATTGTTATACCGTTCATGCCCCTCAGAGCCACTTAACTCGCTTTCAAGAATCAGAATCCTGCTTCCAATTAATAGACTAAAATGAAAACTTTTAAAGATGTTGTGGAGGGTTTAAAAGTCATCGGTACTGGAACTACTACAATTGCTTTAGCTGGAGCTGCAGTCGGAATTGGAAAGATATTTAGTTCGTTGATTCGTTCAGTAGCACGGAGTCCGTAATTGGATACTAAATTGTTTGGTTATGCCATTTTAGGCTTTGCTCTCACAGAAGCTATTGCCTTGTTTACTCTTATGATGGCCTTTCTGATCTTATTCGTATTTTGAGATTTGCTACCGTCAGTAGCCTTCCTCCCAAGGTGAGCGAAGTGACGTGAGGCGAGCGTTTGAGTGAGGAAGTGAGGACCCTGAGGAAGCGGAGGGAGCGAAAGCTGGATCGAGTTCACGGTAGTGTTAGTTAATGCCCAACCACCTTCAAGAAGGCAAAGAAGTTAACTTCATAACCTTTTCCATTATCAGTAGCAGCAGTGGACAAATTGAGACAATAAAAATACAGGTAGGAATCCACTTATCTACTTGCTTGCCTTTAGATCTCAGAGCATTTTCAGGTACCGCAATGGTCTATGACTTGGCTGGGGCAGATCTTCACCCATTATCCTTCTTCGAACCTTTTGGTATGTATTTCCCCCTAACTATAGATCAGATCCAGCAGACGAGAAAGAAAATTCTGCACTGCTGCTGAGTCATCAGACTTATCCACCAAGGGATTCGTGGAATTTCTATGGATTGCGTTGGGGGAAATCTACCAAAGCTAGGCAGATAGATAGACTCCTTTCCCACTGCTAAGGGAGAGTAAGAAAGAGAAAAATTCTTGTTTTTTAACTAGCGCCCCCTTTTGGGTATGCAGGTACTAAGAGTCCTCTCACTACCAACCAGCAGACATCATCTGGCTGGGTCTTGCCGGTATCAACAACGAGAAAAAAACTACCAAATGGAAACAGCAACTAACTATGGCTTTTGGTGGGCCCAGACAACGTCCTAGGCGTAGGGGAGATCAGAGCAACAAGTAACGCCTAGACGACATTTTTATTCCTGGGCTGCAGTAAGTAGATCGAGAGGTCGTTTTGCCCCTTATCCCCGAATATAGGTAATATGTTCTCATACAATGTTGCTCCAATCTGACCTAGCTGGCGAGCGATCCCAGTTCGCGACAGAGAACAAGACAACAAGCGAGCGTACCTTTGTTCGCTTCTTCTCCACCAAGCATGGAAGTTTAAGGATAACTGTAGGTCGGTGGCTACCTAAGGAAACTCCGATTCGATCTGCCCCTCGGCTGGGAGGCATCTACCTCATCCCGATCACATGGAGAGGTTCACTATGATGGGGGGTACTTCTTTTTTTCTGTTCTGGAAAGAATGAAATGCATAGGGGACCATCCTTTTGTTGCGGCATACTCCTCAGATTTACGGATTCACAGGGGGCCTCAGGCCCTACTTAGTTGACTAACAATGACAAAGGCTTGCAAAACGAAGTAGGAGCCTCTTTGATTGAATCTTAGGTAGTTTTATCCTAATAGTGGTGCAAAGCTAATTGCCCTTTTCATTAGGGTGGCGAAAGGTTAGACCTTAGAAACTCAGCGAACAGCGGTTCTTCTCTATGTAGGTATGCAGCGTTCCCCCTGACTCCCTACACTTCGCATGCTAAGTGATTTTCGTTAACACCATTTTGTAGGTAGTATAATGAAGGCTACGCACCGACACTCTCTTTATCTATAGCCTAAGCATCTTAGCTAACTTGAGCTCGCTACTATAACCAACTTTTTAGCAGGAAGGCTAGGCTAACTCAGCCGCTTACTTCTACTAATGTAGGGACTAAATAGCGCCTGTTTCTTTTTAAAAATAACTAATTTTCATATAATTGGGAAACCTACTCTGTTACCTTCGTAGCGTTGACAAAGAAGAACAGTCGGTTAAAGACAATCGAACCTTTTTATTTATATCTTACGTTTATATATATTTTTACATAATAGATAAGAACTAATGCAAATTTTTAGGCCAGCCATTGACAAGCTACCCTTCCTCTTGAACTGAGGTGCGGAGATCAAGATATCTTTTTTATGACTATCTCAATCCACTTATTGATCCCGGTCCATAAAAGTGATCGACCAGGGCCCTATTGGAGAATGAAAGAAAGGTCCGGCCGCTTTAAGAGCCCTGTAAGCCCACACTATGAAGCAAGTTGCTTCATTCAAGCACCTCGCACAAACCATTTTTGACCTAACATGGTCCAAGTAACGATAGGCGACGTGAACGGCCACCACCCTAATTACACTAAACCACCTCCTATAATAATTCCATAAACACCTAGCGAAGATATGCAAAAAAATAAAGTAAGCCCTATGTTCGGATCCTGACCAATACCAGATCCATAAAATCAAAAGGTACAACGGACCTGAGCGACCCAGACACAACATAAAGTGTAGCCACTAGAGCATTCTAAAAAGGGAAAGAAATTTTTGCACTGACTTGGTGAAATAGGTTTCTTTATAATCAATTTAAAACCATCTGCTAGACGGTTGTAACAATCCACAAATCGATCCCACTACATAAGGACCCTCGACGTTGAGCACAAAAGCGCCATTACTTACGTTCCAGCTAGTCATTAAAAAAGGCTACCATCCCTAGTAGACACGTTGTAGAATTAATCCAAGCTAATTTGCTGAACTGCTATGTATATTTTTTCATATTACTTCTACATTTCCACGCTCTCATGATCTGGCCTAGTCAGACCCGATACATGATAACTCACTCATGATCTGGAGCCTGGTCAGACCAATCGATGATAATTGAAGGATGGACCTTTTCTTAAAAAAAGTTAAGGAGATACTATCTTTCTGCTTACCAATCCCTTCTTAGAACAGATCTCAGTTAGTAAGGCTCTCTTACTATCTCCCTTCATTTACGAAAAATAGATAGATACAGAAAAGATGTCACGCCTCTATCTTTCCCGCGAACACTGCACTAAATGGGCTATTTGAATGGAATGGACAACGACAAAAGTCAAAGAGAGGAAGGTCTATTTCTGTTCTGATCGATGTCCAATGGACCAATACAATCTATCCCTTGCTGAAAGCTCAACGGGCAAGAAGTACTTGAAAGGTATGTTTTGTGAGTGATTAAAAGGAAAGGTCAGTTGGAGAAGAAAACCAATCACAAACTCTAGAACAAGATAGGTAAGATCGAACACACGCTGAGGGGAAATTTAAGAGATATCCAGAGACATGGCCACTACTGCGGCCTACGGTCCTAGCCGATTACATAGACACACAATGCTAAGCACGCCGCGAACAGCCTGTCACAACGCTATGCAGGAACCAGCACAAGCCGGATTCCGAATATACCCGATTACTACAAAGCCTAGCACCTTTTCGAGGGTGGGCCATGGATATCAACACAGAAAGATCTATCCCAGATCCTTAAAAGAAGGCGTACAACAAACTTACATTAACACCCTAGTTATAGTAAGCTAAGGCCCGCGCGTTCTCCACCTCTGCCATGGGTAGAAAGCACGAGTGGGTATGAGTCATAATTACACATACTTTACACCATTAAAACATCGGACTTAAACAATGACCAAAAACACAATTGTAATTACGTAACGCGTTTTTTCTAGCTCTATACTTATCCGGAAACCGATACCGAGAAAAGGAAGGAAGAACGGCTAAGCAAAAAACGGACAAAAACCAAGCACGGAATGTAAAAAGACGTGAAAAAGCAAAGTCAAATCGCGAAGCCAAAGCGTCTCAAGAAAAAGAACAAAATAGTTCCTCACATCCGTAAGTTGGATTTGGAATGAGCATTACGCAACAACCGAGCCTCGAAAGCGTAGATACGCGCCCAATAAGTGAGTCCCACCCGTACCGCACCTAGTGGGCCACAGCAATCAGCCCACCATATATCATAAATCACTTATTAAACTTTAAAACCAAAAAAAAAAAAAACCACTTACCCAAACCCTTTTATTAAAGCCCAATAACCCTTTTTAATAAAAAGACACAAACCGGTCCAACCCTTTAAAACACCCATAACGCTGTTAACCCAAAACCCTTTACCCATTTACACCGTTAGTCCTCAAGGACTAAAATTGTAGTCCAAAAGGACTAACGGTGCAAACACCCTGCTAACCTAAAGGACTCCAAACCTCAATATTAACAAGCGACCATCAATGCAATAACAGATCAAACCTCAGGACCATTATTGCCAAAGTACCAAAACCTAACCCATGGCTCACCCTAACACCTTCTTTATATCTTGTTCTCGCCACAAACAAAAACCAAACTTTCCCGCCTACCCTGTTTACCCATCCCTCTCAACCCCTCGTTTACTGTTCATACCAGACAAAACAAACATTCACTTCTCTCCAAAACTATCCCTCTCACAAAACCCCACACCCACATGGCTCATTTACAAGCTGGCAATCCTCAAGGTGCTCATTGGGTGATAAATTGAAGGGTCGTGATTAATAGGCTTGGGCAACAAGAAAAATTGAAGGGCCAAGATTGCTTATGGTTTCTCCTCACAAGAAAAGCACAACAAAAACAAGACAAAGAAGCCAAGCTGCTTATAAAAGAAAAGAACAAGACAGAAGTGGATTTTTTTTTATCTAGAGTAGTATGTAGGAGTAGATTAATTTTAATTTTTAATGTTTTTTTTTAAATTTATGTTTTTAGTATTATAAATTCTATCATTTTAAATTTTCAAGCTTTGTAATCATTTATGTTTTAATGAAATCTCAGTTTTACAAGTTTTCTTTACAAATCTGTCTCATTTAGCTTTTACCTGCTTACTTCATTTTGCTTGTTTTAAGTGCTTGAATTTTGTGTTTTAATTGGTTAACAGTCTGTATTATGCCTTATGATTACCCTGTCCTAAGTTCCTTTGAGTTTTCTAAATTTGTTTTTCATTTTAAACTTGATTTTAAAAGATAAAGGGCTGTTTGGGTCAAGGGTTAAAGTGGGTCAAAATTTGTTTTTAAACCATTGGGTCATTTGGCCAAGTTGTGTAAACCTTTTTAAGATGTTTTTAATCAATTCTCAAGAGTCTTGGAGTCTATAAGCTAGTTTTTAAGTTTTCTCTTCTAAGTGTCTCTAACTGTGGTGACAGAACAGTTATAAGGAGCTTATTTGATTGAGCTTTCAAAATAGCTTGTAGGTGTTGTTTTTAGTGTTTCTTTAAAGGTCCTAAATGCAGTAGGATCATTGTAGTTTAAGTTTTTCATTTATATCTTGCATTAGTCATAAGTTCTTCTAAGTCTTTAAAAAGTCATAATTCAGCAGCCTAGTTAGATAAGCTCTCTTAAGTTTTAAGTCATGATTTTTAGTGCATAAGCTCATTAGGTGTC